>JAVQJL010101055.1:0-38982 GCA_036024295.1 Nannoperca obscura | reverse complement strand
CCACAACTTAACTTTTGCTTTTTACGGGGAATTTATTTTGTGGGTTGGGCCCCCAAAGAATAAATATTTACCCTCTGCTGATACCCCCCCCCCCCCCCCCCCCCCGCCCTCTCCCGTTTACTTTGCTTCCAATTCACAGATACCACTATGTAATAAAGCTGAGATCAAAAGACTTGCTGGCCAACTCGAGCACAACGAGAGTTGAAGAGAGCCTTTTGCCTCAGGGGCGGTGGGACCGCAAAGAATGTGATACCTTGAACCGATGAGAAGTGGATTCATCTGGGAGCGAGCAGGCCTGACTTTTGCAAAACTGCCCTATGGCTTTGTCTGCAGGAGATGCTGGATGTGTTTAAAGCTCATACACCAAGGGACAATTGCCTTCTGTATCTCAGCAAGATCTCATGGTCAGATTTGACCTTCAAGGGCCGTGTGGTGTGTGCTGGTAGCCACAAGGGGGGCCCATCCTTGCCTATAACCAACTTTGTACACCTTCCACATGTCAACGTGTATCCACGTTCTGCAGTAAAAGGTCAAGAACACAGCTTTCCCTTTATGGTTTGAAGGATGCTATGATTAACAGCCAAACATATGTGATCAAACATATTTGCAGCATTTTCCCCAGTCCTAATGAGCTGTTTCAGGTCGTAGTCAGTGCCATGCCCCCCCACGCGCGCCCTGAAGGACTGAGCGCGCATTGCAGGAGCGGACAACTGCTTTTCTTTGTGTTGTCCCGCGGTTAACTAAACATTTACGTGACGGCCTCGCTGCCCGGCTCATAGAAAAAAAGTGTATTACAGCTCGCAATCACGACTTTTGCTCTGCCTTTGGGGGAACTGCTGGCGCGAAAAAAGCACACAAAGAGGGAGCGGCTTCCAGCCAAGACATCCTGAAAAGTATCGGCGGCAGCCCGTGCGCACAGCACAGACCCGTAACGTGATCATCTCCCAGTTTATCAGTCGCCAAAGCATCCGTGCGTCGTCAACCTTCATCCTAAGGACGTCGCTGGGATTTTCGGAGTGCAGTGTGGAGGGAGTTCAGAGTTTTGACACTTACCTGTGGATCTTAACGGTACAAAGTCGAGCTGTAGTGTGTAGTAGAGTCGAGTGCGAGGAGAGGAGAGAGGGAGCCAGTCTGCAGTCGGTCCTCCACTACACTCAATGTTAAAAACCAAACTGAATGCCCGTTTCAAGCCCCTCCCTTTAAGATATAATCGCACATCTACTCTTGGCGGAGTTGTCCGCTCCGGTCTGCTCCTTAAAACGCTCGACTACCGCTCGGATTGCACCGTGTACAAAGCCTGCCCGAGTCAAAACGAAAAGTGTCGACTGTGCGAACAACTTGTGCAAAAGTCCTAATAGCGAAAGTGACTTCAGGCAGAAAGTGCCCTTTTCTGGTTATCCTTCCTGTTTGCTCCCAGGCAGGCCAACAGGCCCAACAAGCTTAATGTGGCTGTGACTCAAGAAAAGAGGTGCTTGTATGGCAAAACTATCACTATTCAGTGGTTTCTCCTAATGCAGTTCAACAGGCCAGCCCCCACTGTGGACAGCATCATACAGATTGTTCCTACAGTAACAAATATCGTTGACAGAAATTTCCGTGGATTATGAGATAAACTCTGTTGTAGTGGACAATGCTTCTGAAAAGAGATATAAATGAAATTCCAATAATCTACAAATCCTGGACAAAGCCCCCCAAACTATCGGGATAAATCAATGTTATTTAGAAATCATTAAGTTTAGCAGTATTTAGCCTAATTTGAGTGAATTGACCGTTTAAATAGCTGCTTCTTTAGGAGATAGGATGTGGTGTGTTTGAGTCCCATAACACAATAATACCATAAATAAATAATATTAATCTAACCAAATGCTGTCTGTGCTATTGACAAAATCTTTTTATTAATTTATTATTTTTAAAACACTGCAGCCATGCCAGCAGCTCTATGAGGCCGTACTTAGCTAATGCTAACAATGATGTTTATAGTTTAGCCTGTTAGCATGCTAACATTTGTTGATTAGTACAAATCACAAAGTAGAGCTGACGCTGATGGGGTTGTGTTTTGCAGGAATTTGGTCATGAACCTAGCTGGACTCATGGTGATGCTAGATTTTTTTTTTAAAAAGACAGATGATTACAGAAGTGATTCATGTTATAATTCATTCTGAATGGAAAATGTGTCTAGAAACTTTCATGGCAAACCATTCAATAGTTGTCCAGGAATGCTAGCTAAAAAGAGGACAGACATATGTTATTTCCAGCTATCTGGATATGAAATACAGTTGCAATATGAGAAAAAGGTAAAACATATTTTTATTGTGTAACAGGCAGATTTGTTTTCATCCAAATCATTTGAACAGCCTTCAAATTTTCTGGAAATACCTTCAGAACAGCAGTAAATGTTGTTTAAAGAACTTCTGGGTTTTTCAAAGATCACTGGGTCTTCATATTTTGGAAAATTGGATGCTAACTCTGTGACTCAAAAGTAATACTGGAATTAGCCTGCAAATTACTCACCATTGTAGGTTTATAAATTGTGCCATGGTTGCTAAATCCACAAATTCCAAGAGAAAATACAAAGGACATGACCTCAGTTCTCTCAATAGTAGATATAGCCTACGGCCCTGACTTTAATTTCTACATCAATTCTTTTGGATATTGATAAGAGTTTAGTTCTCTCCACCAAATGCAGCCCTGCTATTTGTGACCTTTTGCTTGTCAGCAATCTCAGTAAGGATGCAGGAAGTTAGGAGGTGACAAACACAATAGCCGCAGTGTTCTACTTTCTACATTGAAACTGCAGCATGGAGACACTGCCCCGCTTTGTCTCCCCCTTTAAAACAATGATGCCCAGAACAAAGAATAAACTTAAGAGCATTAGGCCACTGGTGCAGAAATGAGCACCATATGCGCTGCTGCTCTGTTGCATGTGCTTTTTTAAGATAAAGCAAAGAAATGCGGTCTGCTGATTGTGTGCATGTGAAAATGCAGCTGTGTGTGTGGTGTGCGTGACAATGAGAGACAATGTGCATTAGGGATGGAAGGGGGCTCTCAACAAATCTGACAATGCGTTTATCTTTATTCCTTTGAAAAACTATGTATTTCAAGATAAACCTGTCATCCTTCATCTTGCAAGTTTGCGTAGTAAAGCATCTTGGCCCCAAAACCTGCATTACCCTGATGCAAAATCACTAAATGGTATAATTTGATTGCCAAAAATGATCAGTCTGGGCATGTTCATAGTTAGTTTTGTGCCCTTATAGTAAGGGCTGATGCTCACTTACTATATTTATATCATGAGCTCAGGTGTTTACCCCAGCCACACACTTCAGTTTACACCGAGCCTCCTCAGGGCAGTGGCTTTGCGTGAGTTTTTTGACTGAGAAAGAAGGAGCCTGACTACAACAGAATGGACATATGGCCACATAAGTCTTAACCATATTAGTGGCAGAGGTAGCTCTGAACATATGGATAATTGTCCATATTTATCTGGCCAAGAAACCAAGTAGAAAACTTTATGGCTGTTTTACTTTCTGTGAGCTGTTTGCAGTTGCTATTAAGGCTGCCAGATCTACCTGACATATATACCTTCAACATGTTACATCAGATGAAACACCTCAGAACGAATTAAAGGTTTTAACAGCACATTGCTTTTAACAAACCTTTGACATTTCCCCATTTCATCATATTGCTTTAAATCAGATGAAAGACTATGTTGCCATCTTGCGTGGAACTGACATTAGAGGTGAGGATGGGATTTTCCTTCAAAGCTGTTTTCAGTTGTACAAAAGTATTATAGTTAATGATGAAAGTCCCATATTTGATTCTGCAACAGCATTAGCATGGTTTAATAAAACAAAGGTTTCCTTAACAACAACAAAAAACTGGGACATTTAGGGGCACTGTAGCTTAAAATATAATCAAAAACCTCTCTGTTTAAGAATAAAGTAATGTCATAAATGTCAGTCATCAACTTAAAATGGATTAATACATACTGCAGCCTTTCTTTCACTGTGTATGTATGATAGATGATTGGTATCTAGGATGTCTTGGTGTCTCAGCTGGTCGGTGTGCATACCAAATACCTGCAGCATCCTGGGTAAAGGACTTTTATCATTCCGATCTGTCTCCTGTTCCTTCCTGTACCTCTCTACAGTGTGCTGTCAAAGACAGATAAATGTCAACAAAGGATAGGCACCTGCAGTGGCAAACATCTGGATTATTTCCCTGGTGCATGGCTCATGTTTGACTTAATACAGACTACTGGTCTAACACATTCCATGGACAAACAATGGGATCATTGTGAGGATATCAGATTGCTGTGTCCATCTGTGGTACCACATTTCTACCAAAGATCCCAGTATGAGTAAGTAATAGATATGAAACATTGTTACACTGGTCATAGTAAAGTGTGCATTAGGCCATTAAGATGCATGGAGTTTGTGTGCCATGAATCAGTGCCACACCTATGAAAAGCATATATACTGTGTTGATGTCAGTACTGTATATATAGGTACGTTTGTCTACACTGCAATATGAGCGTTACATGAATGATAAATATAAATGCTTTCAAAAACTAAATACAAGTAAATAAAGAAGTCAACAACCACATTAAACTTTATGAAGAGAAATGTTTTTACATTCTTCCGTCATAACTGTAGAACAGTTAAAATTCACTTTTTTTTAAAGATTCATCACTAGAAGAGAGATGTATATTTCTGGCTTTCTGCTTTCTAAAGCACCCGTAACCTAAACCCACTGTCAGGTGCGAGAGCTTTTTAAACCCACCAAGTGTGCAAAGGAAACACAAATTTACCCACAGACGAGCTAACAGAGCTGGTTGTCTATTTCTGGTAACTTCTCTAACCAGGCAGCAATAGTTGCAAAGCACTCTCATGACCACCACTGACATCCACCTAATGTCCATATATGGATCTTTTTCACATCATCAGTGGTATTCTACAGGAAAATATCTGACTTTTCTTATTTTCTAAAACACAGGGTATAATATAAGTATATATTAAGTATATGGTGAAGAAGCAAAAGTACATATGTTGAAACCTGGCTTGGATACACAGTTAAGAAAGAGGGCTGAGTAAAAGAGAGAGGATGTCACTGAGGTTATTAAGTGGGCACCTCCCATCACAGATGTTTAACTGATTCACTCCCATGACACCTCCGTGAGGCTCCTCTAAATCCCAGCGCCGCCACATCAACAAACATGAAAAAACAAATATCTGGATCTGGATGGATTTCACCACCAAGACTTTGGTTGATATATGATAGGTAATTGAAAGCCTACCAGAGACACTTCATGTTGAGCCCTTTGACTGTATAGTACTATTAGAAATTCATGGCAAAGAAGGGTTCTTGTGGCTTATTTCTTGCTTGTTTCAGTCTAAATTACACTGACACACACATAAGAAAGCAGCATACAATAAAGCTTTGAAATACTTTCTTCTGAGAAAATATAACATTGTGAGGGATGTTTGATATTGCCACGGAAACCCCATCTGTGTCCAATCACAACAAGACCATCTGTTCAGCATAAAAAAAAAAGCTAAATGACATGAGGAAGAGTATGGGAGATCAGGAATCTGTATTTTTGTGTATGTGTATTTAAAATATACATAGCACATGTGGGCATGTAGTTCTGCCATCTGCAATCACAACATGTATTTTCAACAAACCACTGAAACTTCACCTGCTCACTCACTGTCGGTTGAATAAGACTGTAATGTACACACTGAGTACTGAGCCCTCCAATATTGGCTTAATTATTATTCACATCCGCTGTATAGTATCTTTGAGCCGGTTAACTTTAATAACTCAGTGGGCTGAAGTGTGATCTTCTTGTCAATGTGCTGTCACTCCTGCAACCCTTTTTCATGCATCAGTAAAGAATGAATGGATGAATGAATGGGGGTGATGCTTGGACAGCCCCTGGTGGAGATTATGATAAAGTGAACACTGTAAGTATGAGTCAGATTCCTAATTTGTTATGGTGTCAGCATCCTGACCTATACTGCCACCAACAGTTCAGAATGTAAAGTAGATATTACTATTTAAAACACAGTCCTGTGTAACTGTAATATGCAGATTCATATGCCAATGTGTCACAGTAAAGATCTTTGAAGATTTATTTCTCTTAGAAAAACTGACATAAGTTGCACTAGTGCTATATAGAAATGTTATTTAGTTATATATCTTATATGGAAATGTTCCACATAAGAATAAGTCCTCATTTTAAAAATAGGTTTTGAAGAATATCCATGTATATATTTAAAATAAATGTTTTTAAATAGTCTTTGACCATTGCAGGTATTACAGCAAAAACAAACAATAACAGAAGGAAAAAGGCTATAACAGCAGAGAGTCCCAGAGCACTTATGTATATCATACTCACTGTAGTTAAAATGCAGTACACATTAGTACACAGTCCTGTGAGCTGCTACCTGAGTGGGCCAGGTCTCAAGGGACTTTAATGAGACTGAAGTATCTGATCACTTTCAATTTCATTTCTCCACCTCGTTATTATCAAGAGGTTCTTGACTGTGTGTCAAGAACCTACATACTGTGTGTATATTTCCACTTTGCAACAGTATTGTGTGTCGAGTCTACTGGTAGAAGAAGAGTGCAGGGAGGTCACTTAGTGGTGAAGGATCACAAAAAACACAGACACGGTACAAATGGAGTCTAGCCAACTGTCATTTTTTTACATCTTGTAAAGCCAACTATGAAACTCTTGGTTTTTTTTAGTGAAGTTCCATAAAAGGTGAATGAGCATGATTTGATCACATGGCTGTATCAAGAAAACTCCCATCTCATAGGAAACAAAAGCCAAAGTTTTGAGTTTTTAATGAATACACCTATTGTTGAGTTTGTATGTTGTACTGTCTCTTGTGTATGTGTTGCTGAGTATTTTAATGGCCCATCTAGTGCAAAAGTAGCATAGGCTATAAATGCTGTGGTGTGTGGCAATGGTTTATGCTACATAAAAATCATCATAAAAAATGTATGCCATGTGCAAAAAGTGAAAAAACAACCCAACTAACAAACTGTGTCATTCTAGAGACTTATAGGGTTTTCCATAGTGGGGGAGGTAATCATCCACACTGTGTACGGCTGCGAGCAGTCGAGCCACGCAGAGCGTTTTTTCCAATGCACTGCACTTCCCGTGAGCATGTTTGTGTGCAGAGGACGATGATGTGATTTTAAAAACATACTGTATCGCATTCATTGACAGCTTTAAGAGGTGGCACAGGCATGGAATACGTGTATGAGAAGTGACAATTTGGATTTCATATGGACTTTCTGTGTCATTGACTTATTCAAAGTGAGTAAGGAGGTCATGACACCCTGATCTGGCATGAAAATGAAAGGAGATACTGAATGTGATGGAAGATGTAACAGCTATTTAGATTTTTTTTGTTTCTAGAGAGAAACACTTTAAAATGCCAAGCAATGAACCTTCCCCTCAAATCTTAAAAATATTATATGAGGGAAAAAATCCCACTGCCTCTGGCCTTACTTCCTCCGTCTTCATGGTGTTTCGATTTGGTCTTCAGACTGCTTCACTCGCTTCAGATTTGGCCTTCTAAACACCTTCTAAACTCACAAACTGGATCCGAGGGTCAGCAGCAGAAAATAAGTGAGGTTTACTTTTCTCTCCGTAATCTTCCAAGTCGGGTGTGGATGTGTTGCAGGCAAATACAGCAGGAATACAGGATGTCTTTTATTCTGTATCCTTTGTGGATTAGAGCAGATCACAAAGTCTGCAGAATACAGTCTGACATGACGCATAGCTTTTCATACCAATCTCTGCAATTCCCCGTAAGTTCAGGCTGTGCATACAAAATCATAATTTTACTTTGGTGTGGTTAGAGACGTAAATAGATATAATCTTGGAAGGGGGATTAAGATGAGAGTGCAGCATTTGATCTTCAAAGGGCTGGAGGTTATCTCAGGTAAAGTACAAGTGCGTGTAGCTTCCATAAAAATTCTGATACAGAGTTAAACTTGCGTTCATTTCCATTACAAAGACAAGTACACTTTTCTCATTCTTGGCCACCTTCACCTCAATATCGTAGCATTCATCATCCACTGTGTCAATCTTTCAGTGCAAATCCTCACAGAGCTCCTGTGAAGAGAACAGACTTGGGCTTTTTTAAACCACTACGGAGTGCTGAAGGGAAAAGAGGGGAAAAAATGAGAATAAAACGAAAGAAAAGGAATGATTCATCATCAAATGGCATGTGAAAGCATCTGCTTTAAAATTTCACTCAGCCATCACCTAAGCAGGTAGCAGAATGTCTTTTAAAGTGGAATTGTAGATAGAAAAGCACACAGCATAGCGAGAGATGATGTGCAGAGAAATATGTCAGAACAGTTGCGGCAGGAATGTGTCTGTTTGACATTATAGACAGAATGTATTCACATATGAGCCTATTCTAAACTATTCTGTACATTAGGTTAATTGAGGCATACAATTAACTGAGGCTGTTCAGTCATTGTCAATGTCGTTTCGTATAGTGAAATGTTATTTGACAGTTGAGTGATGACAAATCACAAAAACAATACAGGACCCACGACAGATCAACAATGCCACAAGACAGGATTGCCATGAAAATCCAGTTGCCAGTGAGTCTACAGTATGAGCAGGGCACAGACATATACTGTGCATACCTTTGGTGTTGCTCCAAGCATGTATACCAGTTGTTCACTTCAATTAGTTTTTTCATAGTCCCCCCCAAAAAAGTAGTGAAACAACATTTTCCTGATCCAAATGAAGTTGAAAGAATCATGGCATCATTCTAAAACAAGCTGAAAACGCAACACTGACATTATCACCTTTTAATATAACCTTTGATATCACAAACTAGTTGCTTATTTCCACATCCAGCAACTACGGAGCAACATTAGTATTTATTTTGAGACGTGTTTCTGGCCATCGGGTAAATGTAAGTCCACCCCTTTTAGCTCTGCTTTGGTCTCCACCAACTTCTCATCGAAATATCGTATTCTTTTGCTGCTTAATGCTTCACTATGTTCACCTGCTAGCTGCTAACTTTGTTAATCAAAGCTTTTATATATATATTCTCTCAGGAGAACTTATATGGAGATGCTAACCACTTCCATGACAACTGAACAAATCTACCTGCTAAGGAAGGTACTGTGCAAAAGGTTTACATTTTATTTAATGTAGTCATGTCATGTTTTTTGTGCCATTTGTAAAGACGGCCATTTTTATCAAATGCAGGACATCTCGATCTTTTCCATGTACTTATGGTTCAGCTGTTCTCTACCTGCAGGAAGGTTGAGAGCACTTACTCTCTCCTTTATGACTGCCTCTGCAATCTTGCACTTCCAGTGAGGCCTCGGCCCTTTTAAGCAGCTTGCCATGCAGATTAACCATGTATTAAGTTTATAGTGCATAGTGGAGACAGCGAGCGCCATTCACTCAGCACGCAGTGTATGGCACTTTGATTCCAAAGCACAAGCCTCCATTAGACTCATGATACCAGAGGCTGCTGAGTGGATTGCCCTTCAGTGATAGCCTGCAGGGATGTAACTCACTACAGATTTATGTTTTATTATTTGGATATTAACAGATAAGGCATACCAAGCAGGCATCTAAAATGGAGTGGTAATATATATATATATTTTTCCTCACAGCATGGAACTGTCACAACATTGCAGATAATTGCAAACAACCCCCCCCCTGGACTTAAGTTGCAGTAAGGACCTTTTTATCCCCCAAACCTCTAAACAGCTGGCTGTGTGTCAGAGCGCATATTGCCAGACCTGCTGGCAGGGGATGCATGCACACGCGCACACACACACACAACACACACACACACACACACACACACACACGCACATGCACACACAGACGAAGCAGCTCCACACACTTCCATCGTTACTGACTTTTCTCGTCAGCTCTTTAAACTGAAAATGCTCCTGTACACCAAACAAATGGTTCAAAAGGGTCAAGTGAAAACAAAACATAGCTTAGTCAGTGGTATGTGTGGTTGTGTTGGTTATTTTCATCACACTTGTAGCACAATCTCTATCCCTGTTCAACGTATTTAGTAGCAATTTAATATTAATACATAAGTATTAAAACTGGAGGGTCAGATATTGCAGACTGTAAATGTCATATAAATGTATCTATATGCTTTACCCTCTGTTCAGTATTGCTACAACAGTGTGAAAAGGAATAGTTGCAATTCAAGCAACTATTCAACCATATCCCAGCTCTTGAAAAAGCTACTAAATGAACACTGAGATAAAATTATTTTGTAAAAGGTTTTTCAAGGTCCAGAACTTATTTTAAAAGATTAAGAATGTAATAATTTTTTATTATTATTTATCTCAAGTATGGTTGAAAAAAATACTGATTACTGCTTTTGTGTGTTACAGTTACTGTCAACCTTCTAGCTGATGAGTGATTGACTGGAACAACACGTTTTTGTAGGTTTATGCTTTTGTACTGACACTTTCATGACCACATGTTTCACACCACTCTGTTAGCTATGATAGCAGAATGTAATTTGGTTCAGACATTCGTGTTCCCCTCAGGATGAATTGTCATCCCTCTGGTGATCCCTTAACTTTTCATCTAGCGCCATCATCAGGTCAAAATTTGTCCAGTACTGGGGTTGATGACCAAATACCTACAAAACTAATTCCCATCACCATCAGTTGTGTTTGCACCGCTGTCGCTAGAGCCTCACAGAGTGGCTAGCACAGCTGTAGACTCTTAGTCTGTTTATTTGTGTGCATACACATTTTATTTTGTTTCTTGAATTTAGTTACTTTTACTGCTACCTCTTAAGGACCAATACAATTTCATCACATATTTTTTAACTTCAGGCTATTTTTTGCAATGGACTGTAAAAATACCAATTAAAAATGAAGACGAACCCACAGACAGAGACAAAAAAAAATCATTAACACAACCCTGTTAATTCAAGGTGCTTGGGGATTAAATAGCCTGGACAACCCAGCTGACAAAAGAGGCATCACCAGGAGCAAAAATAACAAATC
The DNA here is from genome assembly GCA_036024295.1 of Nannoperca obscura. Classification (NCBI taxonomy): domain Eukaryota; kingdom Metazoa; phylum Chordata; class Actinopteri; order Centrarchiformes; family Percichthyidae; genus Nannoperca; species Nannoperca obscura. The sequence continues at coordinate 27,939 of JAVQJL010101055.1, read as the reverse complement.
AAGACCAATAATTGTTCTTACATGCCCCATGTCAAGGCGGAGGACAAACAACAAACATATCAGAAGCGAGCGAATCATTTCCCAACTGCGATCAATAACAAGGACATTATTAAGGAGATGACTGATTGAGACGCATGTCAGTGTGACAGATAGACAATCACCCCTCAGACAGGTTGCCCTTGTTTAGATTTCCTGATGGACCAACACAGTGCAATAAGCAATTGGCTGGCCTACATTCACAGCTGTGGCATGTTAGCCCATATGGCAGGTATTATAAGATCATGGGACCAGATTATGTAAAATTACATTGTGTGACATTGTTATTTAATTATTATTATATATTATAATGTAAAATGAATTGATAAGATAATGTTACTATGCAATGCAATAATCTTTTTTTCATTAGCACCTACATAACATAGCATTGATCCTCACACATGCCCAGAGAAGGCAGCCAATATCATTACATGTTCGACCCATAAATGGTTACGAGCTGCTCTGATTTAACACATCACATTGATTGAAGGAACCTTTGGGCTGAGGCAGCGCTGATTATCAGGATGTAATTGTGTTAGAGCCCCACGGCCATACTGGTTTCCTTTCCTACATGCCGACCCCGGCCCCGGCTGTATCTTGTCCTATGATTTGTACAGAAGATGCCATTACAGCCAAATCTCCGGGGACCAGATCGACATGGTCCTCTCGGTCTCGGCTCGGGATAAAAAGAGCTGACCCCGTCTTCCTCATCACACCCAGAGATGAGGGTACCTGAGAGGGGGAACGAAAGTTCACTCAGCGGGTTAATAGGGTCCTTGGATGAAATCATGTGTATGAAAAAAAAAGGTGGAGGTGAAGAAGTTTTAAAAAAGATCCTAGGATTTCCAGGCTCTTTGATTTCCTCTCCGTCTTTCCTACTTGTGTGGCCAATTGCCCTTCAGATGTTTGGAAGGAGAACATTAACTTGTAGGAGATAAGATTTCATGCTGTAATTGAGGCTTAGGGACCATAATGGTGTCTCAGCTACGGTGTCTGCTGCACCAAAGACCGGCACGAGGCAGCTGAGTAAACAGGCCGTCTGCCTTAATATCACCAGTGTGACATTACACGCAGGGATTGAACTTGTGACCTTCATTGTGACACATCGTTCGGCTGGTTTTAGTGGCCTTATTAGCTCCCCTGAGCTGAAACATAGTCGCAACCACACACACACAGACGCATAAATAATAAACTGTGTACTGTATGTCACAATGTCACGGACCAGGATGTGGCCATCTTGTTAGAAGGTTACAATACATTACACCAAGACTCCTGACAGGAACTCATTTTTCTCTTTTTCACATAAATACAGACACACACACACACACACACACACACACACACACACACACACATACACAGGAGCATCTCAGGTTGCAAATGAATAAGAATCGAAAGGACAGCAGGGGAATGAAGTCAATGCACCATTTTACAAGCAAACGATCTGACACCAATAAAATGCAGCTTTATTGGGAGAATTTCTCGCTTAAAATATGAGGGAGGATATGAGCTGTGACCTCCAGGTAGACTGAGCGAGGTGCTGCTAACACCAGCCACATGCACACGTAAAATACACACACATAAAAGCAATCAGGCAAGTAAGAAGAAGATTTGACCTATTTGTATTCATCATCATATTCCCTTTGCGAGCGTTCCCCACTAGACAATTAACTCTGAACAATAACAAGCAAATTATATTCATCTTTGATTATTACAAAACCACTTGAAACATGAAAACAAATCTCTCAAAGAATAATTGCACCTAGTTTAATAATACATTACCCCATAACTTACTTTTAAGAGGCTATTCTATTCAGGAGGAACTACAGAGAAAAGATGTTCTGGTGATTTATTTATTGGTCGATGCTAACCTGTACTTGGGAAAAACCAAATTGCAAACAGCTGGTAACTTAATTAGCTATATGTAAGTTTTATTACGTGCCATTGTCTGAATTGGATTGCCCCAGCTATTTGTGAAACTACTGTTTCTCCTAAGTTACAGCTAACAACTAGCTAGCAGGTTTGCACCATTAAAACTAAAATGTCTTAGCTAGTAAATACTTTACTAATGTCTTAACTGGCTTTGACATAACTTTAAAAAAAAACCCTAACCAACCTTATTTCACCATTAAAGCTATTTTTGTAAAATGTAGTTTAACATATTTCCAGTTCACTATTTAACAGCATCTCCATTAAGTGTCAGGTCAGGTGTCACCACTATATTCCATATTACCTCTTGTATCTAAATGTCATGGCAGCAAGCTAACATTAGTTGTCTCACTTCACTTAGCTACTCAACAGGCAGTTGCTGGGTGTAAATATTGAGTAAAAAATAATAACATAAGATTAACTTTATTGATCCCATGTAGGGAGATTGAAGAATATACACCAATATTTTACTGGATGATGAATTCCAGTAAACAACCAGGCCTCACCTCTACGTAAGAACTAGTTTGAGTGGAGCAACCTGTTACAATTTAGTGATGTGTAAATCTCAACTTAGTAAATACTTTATACTTTATAACTAGACTAAGTTTGAACTTACTAGAGCTGGTGCAGCCGGTTTTGCTGATTACCTGGTGATCTAACTTTTGCAAAACCCTACAGGCTACAGTGCGAACTTTTTCTGATCGTAGTACAATTATTACAGAGAAAGACACTGAAAGAAGTTTTTGGTTATTGCAGCACATCTTTAACTGCAACACAAGCAATCACATTGAGTCTTTGACCTAGACTCACAAGTTTCTGACTCTGGGTCAAGAGTCAGAAACATTTGAACTTTTGGAAACTGCATACATCAGCATGGGATCATCGCCAGAGAGGAAAAAAATAAACCAAATACAAAATAACAAAAGAGATCTATTTCCACAATATGTCACTCTGGCTTTACGGTGCCTCTTATGTGTCACCTGTACAACTGCTGGTTTCCCTGAATGTAGGTTAGACCGCTATAGTGCCGTTTCAACCCTGTGCAGAATTTTTAAATCATGTTTCTTTGTGAATGAGTCATTATGACATGTACTACTAACTATGCAAGCTGTTCTTATTTGGACAAAATCCAGCTCCTTTCATTGTTACCACATGAAAGCAGGTCTGGGAATCAGAGAGTCAATCATTTTGGCGGGGTAATCAGCCCACACCACATCCCCAATGTCACCTACCCCCCTTTTGCCTACCTCCAAAGACAACACGGGCAGTGGATGTGCTTATGATCAGGTGGTGCAGTCGTAAAGCCTCATAATTGTTTAATGGTGCGTTTTATGAGGCTACACTGTGAGTCAGTGCAGCCTAAAGGCTCTGAATTCCAGACGATAACACGTTGGGCTCGGTAATGCGAGGTTAATCACAGGTGGATATTAGTTCAGTGTGGGGGTATGGGCAGCTGCTGAAGTTGTGTGCAGTCTTGGGTAAAGGAAAAGCTGCATCCAGAGCTTTCGGCCCGTCTGTCTGTGTCAGGCCAACCTTGCTGTCTGAGCACAAACAGACATCAGAGGAGATGGGGACAGGCTGCTTCCCTGCAAAACCTACACACAATTGCAAAAGAGCTTGAGAAGAGGCTCACATGTATGTGCACATTTATACTGATACACACACACACACACACACACACACACACACACACACACACACACACAGATACATATTGTGGATGTACACACAAAAGATTTGCTGAGGTAGGAATCTACACAATGCTTTGTTCCATGATCAAAAATAACTGTTCCGCAGCTGTCTGCGTGCAGTGATGCAAGGTAACCTGATACTGTCCCACAGCGCTGTTCTGCATGTGCTGTACTGGCCCCTGTAGACAGTACCCAAACACATGGCAAGTCACACACACACACACACACACACACACACACTAAAGCAGTCACAAAAACTAAACGTATGAGCTCTTCTATACACACACAGTGACACACACAAATAGACAAATACTAATGAAGCCATGTAGTATACAGTATAGCCACACACACACAGACCGCACCAAAATAAACACAATAGGCTCGAAAAAATTAAACGTCTTTGAAGAGCAAAAATGTAATCCAAAAATGTTATCCAAAGCAAACATTTATACATTGCGAGTTACTTCATTTCTAATGTTCTTGCTTCATGGTGATCTAATTTTATTGGCTGACTGCGAAGAGGATTTTCAGGTTTTGCTGAAATGAGGCTTAAAGGTGTTAGGAATAAAAAGCTTCGGTACACTTGAAAAAAAAAAAGTCTTAGTCTCAGAAGAAAACCCTCAAATATTCATCACTGTCTAATAGGTGATCTTTATACATGTGTATATATAGACATTGGCTTGATATTGAACAAACACAGATGTTGCAATGTACATCTGCGAGATGAGTGAGATGCTCACTCATCTCGCTTATAGATCATTGGGATCTGAATTGACTGAAGTGGAAGCCTGTAAAGACGCCTGAAACCACACATACACACCAGCCATCACTTCAGATCTCTTATGCTGCAGGTGTTTGGGAGTTCAAAGGAAACTAAAATGGTCTGACTCCTCAGAAGGCTATTAAGCCACTTTATGGATTTAGATGTACTGACATCAAATCTGTGAGAGCAATCAGATACAAATACTTTCTTCACTTCAAGAAATCTAAAAAGGCATTTAAAAATGCATCAAAGAGCCACTATCAGAATATTCTTTAGGAAGGCCTTTGATAAGTATCTATGAGATCTGGTTTGTTTGCTTATTGTTTTGAAATTAATTTACTAAAATAGATCAGGGTGTGGCAAACAACAAATGAAAAACTTGAGAACAATGCCTTGAAGCTATTTCAACATAGTCATTAAACAATACAGCTACAATTCCAGATTGACACAACCACAATAATGACAATAACATTACATTCAGTTAAACACCAGCAAACTGGAAATTAGTTTGTTTTTTCCGAAACCCAGTAAATGGGACAAACATAACATGTAAAGTCTTGACTATGTGACAGTGAAATTTGTATGATACTTGAACATGGTTGATTATACTTTGAATAACTGTGATGCAGAAAAATCCAATTGGTTAAATAGAATTGCACAATTTGAATTAGTTTCTCAATAGTTTCATTTGAAAAAATGAAAAATACAGGTGAAACTTTGCCTAAAATGTCAGAAGATTTTACATACAAAACAAAAAAAGGCTTCATACTTTACTGACAGGGAACTCAAGAGCAAGATGGGCTTCTTTATATTCTATTTTTGAGTGACACCTGCTTCTCTTTTCTTCTCTTTCAAACATCCGTCTTGTACTTTTCCATCTTTGGCTTGTAAACCATCTTCATATTACCCCCCCCCCCCCCTCCCTCCCCCCCTCATCTGTCTCTCTGTCCTGTAAATGTGAAAGTGCCAAACTAATTAGAAATGACTATATTTAGAAATGCATTTATAGTTACAGTACAAACTGCAAAATAATATGTGCATGCATGTTGTCATCCCATGTGGCCTGGAGAAGCATGAATGCATGACATTGAAAAAAAAAAAGTCTCCCTTCTCTCTCATCTCCACACATACTTTAGATTACACCATCACAGGCTCAGCATTGCCATGTATCAGAGCGAAGTAGTTAAGCCTCCTAATCAGATGACAGAGACTCAGCAACCACGGCGTTAAAACTAGAGGCCTGCAGCTTGGCTCTCATGCAAACGAGCCATTAGGCTAATCCTGACTACAAGGTAAATTTGAGTGGAGATTTGACGCGTCGTCAGGTGCGATTGCGGCGACTGAGGCCTCTCGCTCACATCCTTTGCTTCTGCCTGCGATGATTTCCAGTCAGTGTGCTGCAGCTTTGATGATCTCCCTGTGGATGTGGTCAGTGGAGACAATGCCAGACTTCGGATCAGGGATGAAACTATAAAGTGGGAGTTTACTTTGGAAACTCCAAGCGCTCTCCATCCAATAACTCACCAATATATCCGAGCCCAACAACACAACTGGGTTATTTGTTTGGATTTATTCACAGATGCAACCAGATATGAGTGTGAAGAGAAATGCTACATGACGGTGAATTAGGTTATGCAAATGAAGGCACGGTAATAATATGATTTCACTTCCATACCTTAGACTTGACTAGTGCAGTTCTAATTTTAATTAGATTGGATTTACATAACGATTGCCTATTAACTGGGTCCCTGGTGATCCCTCACCAACTGGTTCCACAATCCTGTCTGTGAAGTCTGTGGGTGGTGTGACTACTTAGCGATCAGCAGGAGTGTGCCATTAACACGCAGAACAAGTCTGATAATATTCCTCTATAAAAATGTTGTCATCAAGTAGAGACGACAGTTTCGAGCACACACTGCATTTGTAAATTGTAACGTCACCTCATAAGAATTTTTGTTCCCTCAAAGTAAAATGCTGCTTAATTTAAAAGGTGCAATAAGCACTTTATTTGGCTAAAAGTGGATACATTGTTCTGATCCATACATGAATTACTTCAAAAATTTGATCTAGGAATTAAACCTCAATAAATACACATGTTAATTAACCTCAACATGCAGGTGAATATAGGTGCACAGCTCAACATGCCAAAACAGTGGTTCAATAAAGGGTGTCATACTACAGCTGTGGACAGCATTTTCACATGTGTTTCCTCCCAAATCCAAATCAGCAAACATTTTTACTCGAGTTGTCTGAGGGTTACCTCCACTTCCCTGCTCCCTCACAGAAGGTGGCACATTGTTTAACACGGATGAAAGCCCTGAATCGGTTGTGTGCCCTCTGGGAGGAAGGCAAGAAGCAGGGGGCCTCCTCCCTTATCTCTTGACACACTTACACACACATGCTTGATGCCTTTTTCCTCTGAACTGGGGCAAATTTCAAACAAATCTCCTCCGCCTATCACATCCTGTCCTTTGCAGTTTACACCAGGAGCGAACAAGGAGGAGGGAGAAGGAGAAGAAGAGGAAGAAGAAGAAGAAGAAGAAGAAGAAGAAGAAGAAGAAGAAGAAGAAGAAGCAGAAGAAGAGCGGTCTTGGAGCTGACCTAAAAACAACTCCTCGCGGACGTTTTCCATGTCTCAAAGACACAAGGCCACACTATCAAATATTTACCAAAAAGCTGTACCCGATCACTGTGCAGAGGGGGGGAGTGTTTGGTAAGAAAAGGTCTTTGAAAATGATTCAAAAGCATCTGTGCAGCAGTACATTGGAGCTCCCTCTCTCTCTGGTCTTTGAATGGGGACGTGGAGAGAAAGAAAAAACACTTTCTTTCTTTCCCACTTGCCCTCAATTCAGATGAGTGATTATATGGGCCAGTATAGAGTCTTTCAGTGTGACGGATGCTAGCTGTAATTCTTTCAATGTTCTGGGATCATGAGAGAGTATTTGCATATGTATGATCAGGCTGCACAATAAGTAATCTCGCCAACACATGCATGGATTCACTACACACCAGTGACTTAAGCCCTCAAACCCAATTTCACAAATTCTTTGCAATTAAGGTGCGTTTTTGGATGTTTGGCTATTTTGGATTATCCTTACTCTGGTTGATAAAGCTGACAAGGGAACTCCGGAAACCGTATCATTCATATAAATATAAGTCAAAGTACTCAGCGGCGCGCAACCAAGCTTTTTCCTGCCTTTGAGGAAGAACTGTTACAGTAACATCTAAGTTGCACTACTCATCCTGGCCACTAGGGGGTAGAGCTCCTCTGCTCTGAGTAGTTCCACAGATGCTGCAAGGAGAAGAGGAAAACTGATGCCATGATTTCAAATGAGCGGCCTTGTAAACATGCCACAGACAGTTGTTAAAGGCGATAATGGAAACGGGGGGTGTCGTAGTGCACAGCACAATGAATCCATTTTCCAGTATGCATAAAGAGAGGGGAAAGGAAGCGAGGGAGTTCCAGTAGCCTAACTATTGCAGAGGTGAAAATTTAGATCTTACATCGTGAAGTAGCAGCTTTTACAATGCAGCTGTCTTAAATCCTTCAACCCCCTGACAGCATAATAGCCTCACACACTTGTAGGCAATTATTGTAGCTTTTAATTGCGTTGTTGTGGAAAGCGACATCTCTGTCACTCAACTGTGTCTGCTGCGTTCGTTCAGTGCATGCTGCTGTCACTCAGACCAGCCAGGTGTTCGCTTGGGACGATGCGTGCATGTTTTCTTGCCTCTGTATATCTGTGCATGTGTGTGACTGAGTGGCAGTGACACATTTGATCAACTTGTGTGCGGGGGTGACAGTTGATTTGCCTTTCTACAGGTGACACAGTGTTGTCACCCACAAAGTCCGTGCCATCAGTGCAGGGACAGTTCAAAATGAGTCTCCTCTCCTCTCCCCCAGCCTGATAAGATCGTGTGTACTGTCACGGGAATTGACAGGAGGCGAGCCAGGCTAGAGGCCACCGCTGGCTGCCTTGTGGATCACTGTCAGTATCAGCCAGCGCGTCCATCACTGGTCTGACCTCAGGAAGGGAGGCTCAGGCTGGAGGCTAGGGAGCTGAACATAGAGCTGCAAGAAGAAATAAAAGAAGTTGATGGATGGAGATGGAGCAAAGATAGGCAGCCGGAGAGGATGTATTGGATCAAGGGAGATAATTTTATATGACATGATAAGGAGGAGAATGCGCTCACGGACAGAGGACGATGGACTGGACTGGAGGCAAGAGGACGCACGTATGAGGATGAAATAATGATATGGAAAAGGATTCTGAATCATATCCACTGTGGATGATGCGGCACATGAGCAAACATACAGTAATTGTAGAAATTTCCAAAGAAACAACAAATAATAACACTTAAACCTGCAGTAACATGTTTTCTTGGTCACTTGGATGCAGCAGAAACAAGTTGTGAACTCAACACTGGCATAACATCGCCATGAAGTTGATATGGCGAACTTGTTAGCAAACGCTCGCTAATATACACATCCAACTTTATTCAGCAACTCAATTCATTATCATTCGTTTGGTGTTGTGTTTCTGGACACATGATGTATGTACGCCCAACATTCACTCTCTTTTTGGTCTCCACCAACTCCTGAGGGAAATATCTGGCTCTTCAGCTGCTAAATGCTGCAATAAGCTGAAACTCACTATAAAGTTCTGCTGAAGGGAGCTGCAGATTCAGGTGATAATTCTCTAAGTTTCATCACTATGCGTGACCCCTTTCACAATGTCACACTGTTGTCACATTGTCTTGTGACACACCTATTATAAAAAAAATACTGATTATAGCTACCTAGCTTAAAAAATATAGCTTGAAATTTTGGAAAATATACTTTTTAGCTTTTGGGGGAACCAGTTGCCATGCAACCAGTGAAGACTGTAGGAAGTTAATGGTCAAGAAATAGGCCAGCATATAGCACCCATAAAACTGCAAATTGTCCTTGTTTTGTTTTTTTCCAAAGGAGTGGCTAATGCCTTATAATCTCCTGCAAACGTAAAGCAAAATACACATTTAAAATTAACAAAAAGTTTCATTTGGGAACAAAGCATGAGGTGCAAGCTAATTAACTTAGCTTGCCCTGAACAAATTGCTTTCTGTCTGCTCCAGATCTGCTGGATTAAAAATACAGCTTTTGTTGAAATACAATGGTAATGGAAGTACAGTATATGAGCATCAACACCAACGATGAGCCTTATCAATCCGAGCACACATAGTCCATTAGCAGGCGCAAAGGCTTTGAGCTGATTAATTGATTTTTAATTGGCTTAGGCGATGCAGCGGCCACAGGCACAGAATCACAGCATGATGGCTTTATGGGGGGGGGGAAATCAGTTTGACAACCCCTGGCCATTGTTATCCCCTACACACACACACACACACACACACACACACACACACACACTCAAACACTGGTAAACCCCCCTGATTGTGGCTGTGATGATGTTAATTGAGAGGTAGAAACTCCATGCCCCTGATGCCAAGCAGCTCGCATGGAACAGGATAATCACTGGGACTTTGCACAGCATACCCCTCCCTAGCCCACAATCTTTTGCTGCCGGGAATTCTCAGGGGCTTAGCTGGTGTCAGGAACCCTTTTCATCCCTCAGCTCCACTCTGACAGAGAAGCCTATTAAACTTGATTTTATTATACAGGGTCTCGATACACCCTAAAATAAAGACTATCACAGATACAACATTTATAATGTGCAGCCTCCACTGCGCGTCAGCTGTTACCATTCTAATGTCGTTATCAGAACATCGCGCATCTGCAAAAGCAGGCACACATGCAAATGCGCAACCAGTATGACTCCACATTATTTCCACATAATCTCCTCAGCGCCTCATCTTCCGAGTTCATAAGCAAAATTTGGATACGTGAAAGCCTCCCTGAATGCGAGGTGCCGTGTTCGGATGAGGAAGGCACAAAGTAAAATGTGATTGAGTACGGCTCACTATCTGATACCCCCAAGCTTCTTCACAGAGAGGAGCGCCGTTGTAACTTTGAGGAGGGGCTCTGGTGTTTTGATGCAATCTCTGAGGTAAACATGAATCCGAGACGTGCCGGTGAAAGCGATGATTCATCCTGGAGACCTGGGACATACTGTAAAGGCAATTATCAGCATACAAAACAGACAATGTTGATACACGAGCTGAGGTGTACTTTGCAGAGTGCAGTTTATTAGCATTAGTAATTTCTCCTAAAGCGACAGCGCAAATAGGCCTGCTCATATACAGAAACAGTCTAGTAATGGAGAAAAAAAACACATCTTTTGTTGAGGATGCGATTCAGGAAGTGGTATCATTACTACAAGCGACTGCATTCATTACCATGCACATTATGTTGCTAGAGTAAACATCAGAAAATCACATATTCTGCTACCACACTGCAGTTTAAGTGTCTTTACTATACACTTCGTATCTATTGTAAAGAACTAGCGGTATTACATATTATCCATGACCAGTCTTATCTGTACTGGTATTTTTCTGCCATGGGGAATATTGCCTGAACAATAATTACACTTCCACTCAGCTGCTTAGCTGAATGGGCGCTGTGAAGCAGCAGCAGAGCGAAGGAGGCCAGATGCCTCTCAGCATTAACTTTTACTCTGTGAAATTCTGCAAATGAAGAGGATTTCAGCGTTGCCAGAAACTAAACAGGTTTAAGTAAATCACCGTGGTCAATAATCCTGACCTAATGCAGTGACTAAACCCCACTGACATACCTGCTCACACCCACTGACTGTCCTCTGATTCTGGCTACTGCACATTCAGTGTTAGTGAATGAGAATGAAGCTTCTTCAGGGTGAATATCGTGTTTTGATGAGAAATGATTTTTCTCTGTAGAATTTTTTGCCTGCATCAGGAACCTTATTTCCTCCCCTCCCGATTGTAGCAGAAACAGCTTTTATAATCCCCAAAGAGAAATGAATTTAGGACACGTTTTCATTTCGCTGCATTTCTCATCATCACAATTGGAACTTAATGTGAACGTTAAACTGAAGCACAACACTGCTGATTTGGAATACCAATAAAGTGTTATCTCAAATTCCTCGTCTTTCTTTGTCCATGTAATTGTTGTTAGCATCCAACTCATAACACAACTTGTGGAATTACACCAGTCGGTGTGTTAAAAGCTTCAGTTTCATCCTCCTTTCTTACTTTTCCCTCTCCTCTGCAATCAGTATCTTTAGAACTGCCCTGATTTCCATCTTTTCTCCCTGAGTGGGCTCTACATTAATTTTGTTTTTGGTGGTGAATATGTATTGGCATTAATCACAGATGATAGAAATTTGCAAGTTTAATTCTGCCCTCTGAATTCTCAGCTGCACACTGGCTGCTTATGACTTCCCGCACAAACATTTGCAATAAAAAATAATTACAGCCAGATAAAACGCCTTGATGATAACTCAGTGATTTCAAGTGTACTTAATGGTCTATTGTCTAAATTTGTCAAGCGCTAAGAGTTGTTTTGTTGTCTCTTAAAGTGGTAATTAGCCAAGTGCAGTCTGTCCTCAAACACCATATCTACATGACTCAGCTTTTTCAGCCAATTTTTCACCAGACTGTCACAACAAAGGAAGCTAATGAAGAAAATGGGCATCTCAAACATCGTCTTTTCAAAAACTCCGTCACAAATGCAGCAGCTTTTGTCACAGCAGTACAAACTGTACTTCATGACATGTTTCTTCAACTTTACTATAACTATGTTTTTTATGTTTGTGTAATTGAAATATTGAGTCCTCTAGTAACAATTGTTGCTAACATTTCTTTGTTCGATGTTCCCTCACAGCCCTGTCAGACGAACTAAAGTACCCTTTCATGGAGAAGACTCAAAATGTATTCATTTGGATTGATTTAAACCTGGATGCTTTTTAACAATATTTATTTCATACATTTCTTTCACACACTGTGAGGCATCGAAAGACTCTCGTTCCCGTAACTGTCATGCTTATTGCAATCACTGCTAAAAGCAATTAAAGGCCAAACATTGTATAAAAATAAGCTGTTCCTCTTGGCCTTTTCATATTACTGTATACACTATGTGTTATAATGGATGCAACTTCAAATGTAGAGACATATACTACTTGAAAAGTAAAATCACTAACTTTTAAAAATACACAAAAGTGTACGAGCAAATGTAATTCACTACTTCCACTCCTGGGTATACCTGTGATATGTGGACAATGATTGACTTTGGTAAAGTAGTGTTTTAACAACAATATTATCTAGCACTTTGGAGAGCTGGGAAGTGATCTCCTTGAAGCCGTTAAAAAGTGAGGAGTACTGCAGGTTCACCATCTCTCCCACTGTCTCCATTCTTCTCGTTAGATGATTTTTGCTGTTGTTCACTGATGTATGTGCCACAGAATAATAATAGAGTCCCATCATTGTAAGGAGAGATTGTGTCCTGAAATGGGAAGCAATGGCAGCTGAGTCCTTTGGATCATCTCTCCACAGATTAAAAGCTTATTCAAATTATATTTCTCCCTCTCTTATTAACAAGGCGAGCTTTGCATTCCCTGCAGAGAAGTGCTGGTAAGTAGCTTTGCAAACATTTGGGTCTAGAAGCGCACAAATTGAAGCTTGAATGAACTACTTCTTGTTTGTGAAATGAATGCCCAAAGACGTAAATGGATTATACGTCATTTAACAATATTGTGGAAAACAAATGTGGTAATTGTTTTTGTAATCTGATATTGACTTAAGTAAATTGTTTCATCATTGTTAAACAAAAGGGGGGAAAAAAACCTCCTCTTGTATCTGTACTGCAACATAAAATGAATTTTGTAAACAAATCTGCCAAGAGCGTTTCTAAACGTAGTTAAAAAATCAATGTGTTAAACCACTTTCGTTGAAAATAAAATATGATCTTTCAAAATGACATTTCTCAGGCACAGTCAAGCCCCTACGGAGCCCTGTTAGCAAATGGCTTTGTCATTAAGTTTTAAAAAAAGCAATGGGCAGAGCAAAATCACAGCAGTATTGGAGCGAAAATGCAGTAAATAGCTGAATTTCTTTCATCGCACAAATATGCAGGCTACTGAGCACTCGCCTTGGTATAAAAAATAAATCACGTGTACATTCAGAGGCTTAGATCTCCACAATAGCGATGGGCTGTGCTGTACTAGTTCTGCTCTACTCCAGCTTTTGGCAGCTTGGCAGTCCCAGCGCTTTGCATATTCATGTGAAACTACGCCTGACGATGAAACTGCAAAGCTCTGACACCTTGTTGCAAACACAGTAGATAGAAGTAAGACGTTGGCCCTCAGTATAGGTGTGCAGATATTTTTCTGTCAGCTGCATCTGCATCTCACTGAAGTGTTTCCTCCAGTCAAAAAAGCATTTAGGGGACGTGAAGGGGCTTCATTGCGCTTCGACGATGGCTGGTGATGAAAATGAAACGGCACATCACCTCAGCACGCTTAAGAGACTGGAATTGCTTTAATGAGAAGGAGTCTCTCCCTTTGTCTTTAAAACAAACCAATGGAATATTGATGCTTCAGAGAGATCGCAACAATCTTTTGAGGATTTCAATCGGGCTGTACTGCCGAAATAAAGATGAAAATGTATGCATGAATTATCTCTGCCAAGATAAAAATGTCAGCAGATGCAAATTTTCCAAGGAACCCACAATATTTCAGACAACTCTCTTTGCAGGTTACATCCTGACAAACGTGATCCTTATAGGATAAATCCATTCATCCAGATGATGGCTCACTCAAGCCCAAACCACACGGCTGTGTTTTTTTTGGCCTTCAGAAAGTCCGAGCACATTTACACTGCCAACTTTCCAGTAAGCATTCGCATTACACAGTCAGGACGTATTCAGATCCGTCGAAATGAATGATGTTCAATTACTGTCCCCGCTCCCCTCCTAACCCCTGTACTATGTGCATACACAAGCGCTGCCACGGCACACTGCCTCGACAATTCAAGCTGCGATGTCATATCGCATTATGGAGAATGACCTTTGTCTTTGCTGTATCACAAGCCCAGAGTCTGTACTTAATCAAAGATGATTAGTTCAATTTACTAAGTCTGCTCAGTAATGGGTGCACAGAGGCCCAGTGGCACTAGGGAGAGGTCAGACTGAGTGGAATTCAAGCCCTCTCGTCATTTGAATGGCATGTGTGGGTAAACACTCACCGTGGCTCAGCTGGTGAGGATGCCCTTCATCTGCAGCGTTCTTGGTTTACATGTTTTTGCTTTTTTTGGGTATTATATTGATTGTGTTTTGTTTTATATGCATTCTTATATTGTTTTGCTGGTATAATTATTACTAATTTGTCTAAACAATCTGTTCTCTAGAATGGAGGCACCAGCACCAACATGGTGTCATCTGTCCGGTCCAATCTGTACTGTCAAATCTGTCCATTCTCTACTTAAAGAGACCTTGAGTTACCGCTAGTCACCAAATCTGTACTGTACCTAGTGTAGTCTAGTTATCAATAAACCAAAAATACATTGGTTACACTCATGTATTTTGCAGATGTCATAGCATATAATTCATGCTATTAAAAAAAAGAAATGTCTTTAAAAATAGCAAACAGCAAGTCTTATGGAGAGCATCAGCCAGTTGGTGATTGCTCTTCATTAAACAATCAAGGCTGCATTCAACCAAATGCAGGGACTGAGTCAAAATATCAAACATGGAGTTCTTAAAAATCTATCAAATGTGATCGATTTGATCTCACATCATCTTGGTGAGATTAAACAGGACTGCTGTGTGTGTGAGCATGAAAGCTCATGTGGCTGTGCGCCTCTGTGCACCTCTTAAACATGTAGGTCATGCGTTGGCTTTTGAGAGTCCCTCCCGTGTCACAGTTAGACGCTCCCTCTTTGTGATATGTGACTGCATGCAGATAAACTGTACCATGCGTCAGATGTGACAGCTGCTGATAAAAGCTCACAAATGACTTGTCTTCATGGAACTGTCAAAACAGAAGATCTACCTTCTACTCCCTCTGCTTCATCTCCAGTGTTGGACATGCGCTGGGCACATTACCATTTCTTTTAGGTTTAAAGAAAATCTAACAGCATGTGTACTCGTCTCTTTTTTTTTCTTTTTTTTTTCTACTTTACCACTAGAGGCCTGTTTCAGTCAGCTCCTGATGTGCAGACTGTAAAAAGTCCTTCATCAGAGCACTGCCTCAGTCTAATTTGTTAACTGATAGAAAGTTGCTCAACTCGAGGTTGTGAGAGCCTTGCCCTGGGCATCGGCTCCCTCTGCCAATTAAATGAAAGCTAATTAAAGCTGTTTAAGCAAAATGAAACAATTCAATACAGGTTGCTTGCCCCAGGTTATGAAAGTCAGTGTTGCTTATCCAGTAGAGAGGGTTCTGTGACATCTATAAGGCAATATCTATAAAGAAAGGGGAAAAAATCTGTTTTCTACCTTTGTGGGAAGGTTGGCTTTGTTGTCATTTGTCTTGGTTTTGTTAGGCTTAGCAACCTAATAACCAAAGAATCAGAGCCTGCAAACAAAGGTGATTTGTAGTCACATGCAGCAATATTTAGTAGCATTTCAGTTACCTGCCATGCTACAAGGTTAAAGTGACTTTGGTGTGGGTGGTGAAATATATTAGCTTTTAGGCCCGGTCAGTTAACTATGATGGACTTGTTCACTTGGAGCAGGACCAACACTAACACTTTCAAGCGTCTCACTGCAGTTATTTGGTGCCACCCAAGTTCAAATGGAATTATGCACACCTGTCCAAACAAATCAAGGACTAAATGCACCAGTGTGTGAGTGAACTGCTCCAAACAGGCCCTAAGAAAAGAATCTGCAAAGTTTCTTCACTCATTCATTCGTTCATTAAAGCATCCTATATTGTTGATCAGCAACTGAAGCACGGCGCAAATAATGCAAGAGTAAGAACACATAGCTTAGTAGTTAGAGTATGGTACTAATACAGCACACACCGGCAGCAATTCGATTCCCAATAGAAGTCAACACGCATGCTCCATCAGGATTCAATTATGGCTCTCTGTTGTGAAGGTGGAGACTAAAATACATGCACTCATGGCGCTGTATGTTGCTTTGGATTACATGCATTTGCCAAATGACTGCTATTATGTCTGTTATGTAGTTAGCCTTAAAAGCAACATCTAGCTATAGAAAGACTATGACATGTTGGACTTTAGGGATGCATCTCTAATCGTGTCAACTTTTGCATTCATGATGTTGTGATGCTTGGTATAAATTACACTGCATCTGTCGCCACAGTTTCAAAAGAGCCACAATGGCGACTAGCAACGTCTCAGAGTAGCTGAGAGTGAGTTCATTGCTGACGGGCAGGGATTAGTATGTGGACTACAGTGTGTGAAAATGGCTGTTTTAAAAAGAGGGAAGAGCATATGACACATGGCAGAAGGAGAAGAAAGAGAAAGATAGAGGAAGAGACAGTCTGCTAGTTCCAGCACAATGGATGCTCCACCAGCCTGCTATCAAATCTGAGCGGTATGAAACGGTAAAACGCATTAATGCCTATTGAAAATATCCTCGCTGCCTGATGGAATCCCATAGGAGATATGAACAGTCTTACCTCAATATCAGCTCCTGATCTAATTTGACAAATGGATACCTATTATACAATTTCCTATGATAGGTGCACTAGGCAGTGGAGTGCGGGGTGCTGCCACTTTGAATTTAGAAATAATACATCCCCTTCTAAATTCCTCCTCTCCTGTACTTGATCCTCTAGATCTGCCTGGATTTGTATGTTATCTTTAGAATGTTTTCGGAAATGAATTCACAGGAATGCTGGCTATGCTAAAAACACTTTAACTACATCTTCAATATAGCTTCATCAAGCTGTGCTGCTGCAGAGGCAAAATTAAAGTTAGCGTTTGATACGCAGTTCACTTTCTCCTTTGAACAGTGTTTTGACCTTTTTCTTTACTCAATGTAATTAGCATTGTGCAAACATACACAGCTCATAAAGTGTGGACAGACATGACTCACATTCTTCTTTTCTCACACACACCCACCCACACACTTTTGGTTCCTCATATCCTCACACATATCTCCCTCCATAACGTTATTATTAATTCAGAGACTAGAGTGGTGTCATGCGTGTGACAGGGTCTAACTGTAGAGAGTGTATTTTCTTTTTCCTCTCTTTAGATGTGAATTTACCTGAAGATAATAAAACTGCTGCTCTCAGATACTTAATTAGACTAACCCTCTCAGTGAATCTGTGACATCACAGGAGATTGAGACTGAACCACTTTCTGGCACACCTGGGGAGCTGCGAATTGATTTCATTATCTAGTCATGTTAATGGCCTTATTTCCTAAAACTGGTGCAAGCACCGTGATGTTTGGGTAAAATAACTTTACTTCATTTTCAGTTACTTTTTTTTTCACCTTTAAAGGGGGCCTACTTGTTTAAAGGTACTGCTTATGAGACTAAATGAAACCTAGTTTCAGATGTATGTAGCTCGTTTAAAAAAATATGACATTAACTTTTACAGTTATAAGATAATGGTACACTGGATATCTTTCTGGATTTTCTTGAGTATGTTGCTGTTTAGTAAGTGGCTATATGTTTTTGGTTGCAACTTTATGGTTTTGGCAACATCAAGCGACTGTTATCCATGAAAGAACTCTAAAAACAAGCTATACTTTATCTGCTGAACATCAAATAGCAAAGAGAAATAAGTTAGCAAGTAGCTGAACATACTGGAGCATTTAGCCGCTAAAGAGACAGATATTAATTAGTTATTGCAGGTCTGAAGACATCATCATTAAGCGACATGGCTCAGATATGTCTGAACAAATATGTCTCCTGTTGAGATACTGTGTTTCTACTTTTTATAAAATAATTTAAATGTTTATCTGTGACATGCTACAACATAATAGTAGCACACGTAGAGAAAACTGATCAAATCTGTGAAATTATTATCAGTTAGACTGCATTGTACAACTAGTTTGTACAGCAAAGAAAACTAGCAAACACTAAAGTTAGCTAACATTAGCCACCTAGGCTATTGGTCATGGGACAATGTAGCAGTGTATTGATTTGAGCAATGTTGTATACTTTACTGCTTATTTGTTCTTTTAAAAGATACATAGTGTAAATTTAAAGACTAAACATGAGTTAAATTACTTTTTAAAGTGAGATCAGATTTAAGTCTACACAATTAGCCTTTTCATTGCAGACATTTTAACTTATAGTAGGAAAAGCACAGATGTTACATAATAACTAGGGCTGGGAAAGTTAACACGTTAATTAATTAACGGCAACAATTATTTTATTGCACATTAACGCAGTTTTTAAATTATTATTTTGCTCACTGCTTACCGTTGACTATGTTGGATAGAGTGTGTGGGAGAAGTATAGATAAACAAAAGCAAGACGAGCTAAAAAATGCCACCGTGTAAAGGAAATACTGCTGTTAAAAAGCACCTCATTTTTTTAAAGTGTTTGCAAACCAAATGTTGTTGCACTTTTTTTCATATGTTCATAAGTACTTTTAAAATAAAAGTGCGCAATACACTACTTTTGAATTCATTATTGAATTTTGCACATAACAATGCGATTTATCGTGATTAATCGCAGAAAATCATGCAATTAATCGCGATTAAAAATGTTATTGTTTCCCAGCACTTATAATAACATTAACAATACTGTAGCTGTGTTCTATTCCAGCATCATAATAATCTATGACAGTGAGCCAACACTCACAATACCAGGACCCTGAAACTAAAGCAGCTAAATGGAATTCAGTCATAATTTTGAGGGCTTTCAGTATAACCAAAGATCCAGTGTGAATTATTTTATCTCACTGTGGAAACTCTTGTGTGCTGCCCATGGTGTTGTTATCAAATTTAAGATGAAAATAATCTCGCTAGAAGAAACTAGTGTATTTATACATAAAAATCTTCGCTTAAGCAGCTTGACCGATCACATAAAAAGTGATAAATAATGACGAGCCTGAGGGCCTCAGCACCAATAAAACAGGTCGTTTCAAAGCTTTGGGTCCCTGATGGGAAAAGTGTTAAACCCAGATTTTGGAAAATCCTAAAGAGTTCTGGCTGCAGATCTGAGGCTGGCACTGGCTCATAGGAGGTTAAAAAGTTTGCGATGCAACTTTGGGCCGGACCCAATCATGCTTTAAAGCTCATCAGTAAAGTCTCTCCAGCAATTAAACATTTACATAGAACCAGTGAAGACAATAATTTGAGTTCTTTTTTTCTGTCTGTACTGCCGCAAAATTCTGTAAAGTACATTGAGGGATATAAGCGTGAATGACTCTCTCCAGATCACTAAATGGTAAAAATGGCCACGGAGCTCTCTGATAATGTTGAATTCTGCTTCGTTCAAAGGAACTAATCAGAAAAGTCCGCACTTAAACTGATAAATGCCTTGCGCGTCCCAAAAGTGATTCGTGGCCCTCTCATTCATCAGCATGATAAGAGATTAGATGAGAGAATGGCATGGGTCTGGATGATGGATTTACACTGCTCATAATCATTCTGAAGATAGCTTCTCTCGTACTGTTAAAACTACATTTTGCAGTGTTTCCTAGCCAGACCCTCTGACTAATGGAGAGGGTTGTCAGAAAGATTATCACAGCTTTAATGTACAAGGAGGTGAACCAACACTAAATTTTGATAACAGTAGCAGGCAAATAAAACTTGAGTCTCTGCCCTAGTCCTGTTGTTGATTGTGGTGTTTTGACACTGTAGAGAGTTGTTTGCTTTTTTACATTTGCCTCCACACTGTCTCCATCCTCTGCTTGCTTGGAACGCTGCACCTTATCAATGGAGGTAAAGTGGGCTGTTTATTTGCTTAGCACTTATGGGCTTTTACTTTTTAATCTGGATTTCAATCAGCTTTTTTTCTCATCTGTACAGAGGAAATTGCCAATGCTAATGAGCGGCCAAGGAGAATTATTCAGTTAGAGTCTAAGCCAAAATAAACAGTTGTGTAAACCGAGTTTAATTTCCCAGATAAATTAAGAGTATGCATCTGCAGCTTCGTCTCTTCTGTGTAATTTACATGTGAACTGTGGAAGGTGACTGAGTGAAACTAAAGAATGAGGTCAATGAAAAGTTAACAGATAAAAAGACTGCCCCTTTGACTAGACGACTACAGGTTTAGTGTCTGCAATATGTGTCACATGTGTAACTTCATGCCTCATTACAAGACACTGATGCTTGTTTTTGAGATCTGGCCAAAATGCTAATTAGTGTAGCTTTAACCAAGTATTTTTTGGAAGCCTAAATGTAGCATAGCTAAACATTATTCAGGCTACAGATCAGAAAACGGTTTTGGAAGGTACTGACCAACTTTTCTTCTGCCAATGTGCCACATCAGAAAATGCCCATACAGGTAAAACCACCTGTAGGCAGTGACAGCCAGCCTGTTTTGTATAACAGTTTGGATGACTAAACTTTTCACCTTTCCTTCTGGCTTGCTGAAAAAGAGACAGAATTATTAGTAAAATTAAAGTTGGCTGGTGTCAAAAGCCTGCAGGGACAGACGTGCTTAGTTTACTCTCCATTCAGATCCAGCATCTAAAGGAAATGTTTGGTCCCTGTTTCCCTCCATTGCTTTCACAGTGAAGAGATGACAGTTGGCAGCCAGCGGAGCATGACGAGCCTCATTTCTCACTTCAAACTAGGCTAATCAGTAAATTAGCTTTCAATATAGATGTTAGCACATCCGTGGAGTGTTATGATGATCGGCTTTATGGCGTTTTCGACAGATCTTTCCAGAAAGAGCTGCTGTGCGGCTCAGACTTGCATGAATGGCACTGGAGTCCCTCTGTGATCACACTCTGATGCACACTGATAATAAGCAAACATTTTTTAGAGAATACTTTTCCCTCTGATACTGGCTAACATCTCCACTGTCAGCTAGTAGACAATATGGCCACTAGCTTGTTGTACTGTATGTAATGCGTGTTCCACCCTTGCATCTGTTCCTGTACATTACTCATCACTCAAAGCTCTTTAACATCAAAACAATCCAGCTCAAGCAAGTTGTAATTAAAAGCCTCAGACTCTAAGTATCCTCACATTTTTTACTGAGCAGTTTGGTAGTTTAAAAGTATGAACACCCCTGAAAACTCAGCTTAATCTACCCTTGGGTGCCTCCTTCTGTGGCAATGTCATTGCCAAGGTTTTAAATATTTATCAGAGGTATCGGTTAATTAAAACAGAGAGGGGCTGCAGATATCCTGCACTCTAATCCATTTTAACGAACATCTGTCCGCATTGCAAATGAGAACATGTCATTAAATTTAGCTGTATAAGTATGGTACTTTATAATCCCCTCCCAAACAAAACAGCGAAGCCCTCTGAATGATTTAATTCATTATAATAAATGTGTGCTGGTGCTTTTAAAGATAATCTACTGAATAATCTTTGCAGAAGGCGTCAAGTCATTTTGTACTAATCAACTAATCAAGTTTATTTCTTATTGCCAAGGGTTTTCCATAAAACACATCTCGGTACAGCATGTTAGTTTGAAAAAGTTATGTTGCTGCAATCATCAATTCTGAATGAAAGCAGAACAATGTGTTCAAATGTCCACAATTCTACAGTAAATCCAGTGCTTTTTTTCTTTTGGGTTCAGCTGATAATCTAGTAAAGAGTCAAGCAACTGTAAGATTTACCAGCCTAACCTTTCCCCGCAAAATTCATGAAAAGAAGCAATTATAGATTGGAACAATACATGAAAGAGAGCCATCACCACATTGCAAGACTGCCTTCTTTCTCAATAATGGAGGAGATAATCCTATCAAAAGTGAAATGCACTAACATTTCTGAGGTCAAGCCCTTAGGCTGGCAACAAGCGAAAGGCTTTTTTCCCCTGCTGCATTCACAGGAGACCAAGGACAAGACATGTTCAGACAAGTACCAGCTGTGCATTTTCATTATCTCAAAACAAATCCCCAAAATGTTGAGCCGGTGCGGTTGCTATTGCATGGGCTGTTGAGTTTTGACCGCTCCTGAGATGTGAAAACACCTCCGGTTCAATCTTTGGACGAACCAAACACAACAAGTGAGTCTCCGCACAATGCTCGGCCCAAACCTTTAAGCTCACAATTTATTTCCAGTATTGTACCAACACCGAAACAGTGAAATATCAACTAAGCGTGAAATATGCGAGCGCAGTGCGTTTTTCCACATAATTTATGAGGCTGTGCGACGTGCTGGCCGAGCTCACGATAAGAGAAGCAAGGTTTAACAAACGAGGGGGTGAGAGGAAGATATGAAAACAAACTCTAACTTTGATTTACAACTGGAATGGAGAGCAAAATTAATGTGAGGCTGTGAGGCTGAGACCTCCCATCTGCTGTGCTGTAGAACAGAGGCAGAGCAGCCATCTGTGCCTGAATCTGCTTTAACATTTGCATTTAGCAGTGCAAAAGAGGGAATCTAGATAAGAGGCCCAATATTATATAATCTGCTATCACAGACATACAATATCTTTATATACAACGCAGGGTACATACAGTACACCATATCTGTGTGTGGGAAAATCTGCCAGTGGGAAGAGGTAATCTCATTTTTCATTGTCAACGCTCAACATGTTCTAATAACTCTGCGAGACATTATTTCACAATAATTATAGTGCAGCCTATTTCATGATCTTTGTCATGATCATGACCCCAGCGCATTTATTTCAAATATTTGCATTATGAACAAATCTGGACCATTCAATTGTAAGAACCTTTTTTTTTTTAGATTTGAAATAATCATTTCCTGAGAATGAAATGTCAGCTCTCTAATTTAAAAATCAAATCACATCTTTTCTACCTCCTCCACTGGACCTTGGGTCTATGACAAATGTCTCATATTTGAACACCTGCCAGACATCACTCTCAGATTCTGTCTCGGGTCTCATAAATTACAAGGACAAAAGAGGAGGCAGATAGATAGATTAGACCGATAGATAGAACTTTAAGAAACTGAACTGTGTGGCTTCTGAGTTTCTTCTAGACTATTTTTGCCTCTGATCCATTGTAAGCCTACTATGTACACATTAAATAAAAAAATACACAAACCTTAGAGCATAAGTAGATAGCTAGCTGAATATGTGTGTATATATACTAGATAGATAGATAGATAGATAGATAGATAGATAGATAGATAGATAGATAGATAGATAGATAGATAGATAGATAGATAGATAGATAGATAGATACTTGAAATATTTAATGTAAAAGTTTGGACATTGCAGGAACTTTTTTTGTACTAGGAAGTTAAACAACCAATAACTTCAAAGAGGACAGAAAAAAAAAATCTGAATTGGGTATAGCCGGATTGAGTGCATGAGAAGGACAGGGAATGACAGCAAGGCGGTGAGACTTCAATGCCACATATCACCCCATCCCTGGATTCAGTGTGAGCCACCCCGCTCGGATGATTCACATTGTGAGACGCAATTACCAGCGTGACATTTCCTTTTAATTGGGTTACCAATGACTCCTTTCTGAGGCAAAGGTCATTTTCTGGCACAAGTCAAAGTCTTCTCCCGCCTACATTTCAATGGAGGACAGATGAAGGATGGGTCGAGTGAACGTCCAAATCACACTGGGGCGGAAAGTGATATTTACATATTTATAAGCTCTTTGGTAAGTGGAATTGCAAAGGCCATAAAGTATATCATATAGCAATCCCTATGGTAACAACATGCTGTCATGTGCATGTGTTAAGGTAAACGAACTGAATGTCATACGTCCTTTGGCATCCATCTTATGAAGTGCGTAGTAGAAAGAATACATTCAAATATACTTCACAATTTGGCTGTTTTGTACTGCATCATTACTGCCTTTTGACCTGATCAAATCTTTGCTTTAATGATTTAATGATTGTGCTGTCAGTTCAATCAGTTTTATAGCTACTATGCCTTGAAATGCCACTGAATCAACATTGTATTTGGGTCATGTTTTCAACATTAAATTACTAACGTGTAATCAATATCGTCTCAATGTGCCTACTGCCAACCTCCTTGCAAAATATTCAAAATGAAATGAGGACTGGGGAACAACCATTTTAGATTTGTTTTAAATAAACAAATTACTATGATGCATGCAACTTGTTTGGTTTTAGATGACAAAGAGAACTAAATAATTTATGTGTGTATATGTATAAACATCTAAAAGTCGGTTTTGGGGGAAAATCGCAAAGAGGATAGAGACATGTCCTCTCCCAGAATAAATGCTATACTGAACTGCACCAACGTCTGCTTGTGTAGAGGAGGTAAGTATTTCATTCTTAACTAAAGAAAATTCTAGGTCAACTAAAAGCTGCTCATAAGAAACTGTTGGGGAACAAGCCAACAGCAGGCTCGTTGCTTTCAGTAAAGAAAAGAAAAAACCCAAATACATGTACATTCAACTTTGGTCCAATACAATGAGTGCAATCAAAGTGCATTAAATACTGGTCAGATGTTACTTTCTGTCCCCTTAGTCACTCCAATCAACCACCCTCAACTCTCTCCAATCTACCAATGTGTCGGCCTCAGGTGGGAATGCAAGGTGGACAAGAGGCCCTTCAAGGAGTGTAAGACTGCATGTTATGTGTGCTTGTACCACAATAAACTATGGATAATAAAGATTTAATGCTCCATTAAGGTAAATTATGAGATAATAATATTTGGTTTGATTTAATCTGCTCTCAGATTTGTTAGCAAGAGCAACATAATTCATACTGTTTAGATTTAAAATTTAACAATATATGTTGACACCTGAACAGTGACTGTGTTCAGTAACGATGGCCTGTATGTGTTAACCATCCAAAAATGTAATAGTCTTCTCTGATTTTGTGTTTTCTTGGCCTTAAAGATTTTTAAAATGTAAAAAAGGTCTTCATATTGAACAGACAGATGAGAATTGCATCAAACAAAGAGAATAAGTGTATTTTCTGTTCTGTTGAACTATTCCTTTAATGAATTCAAAAAGCTTTTTCACTACAACATGACTGGTGCCTAGTTGGTGCATTCAGAAATAGGGTTAGAGTCTAGTGAGCTGCGGCACATACTTTCTTATCCTGTGTCTTAATGTGTTAAAACATGTTAACTAAGGAGGTGGCTTTAAACAGCCATCACCTGCTAAATACTGGAGAGTTGCAACCTGAGTGAGTCGATGACGGTTAGAGCAATTTTGCCACTTGCTCACTTTTTGCAATTAACTAATCAGGTCAGACACTAAGGGAGCTGGCCCCAAGGTGTTTCCTAGCAACCATGCCACCGTGGTAGGCCCGCAGTGTTGGGGTGTGTGTTTCAGTGAAGAGGGAGAGTTACTGCCGCAGTAAAACTGTCTCTCGGCCATAAGTGATTTGTGACTTTCCTCTCTTTGCTATGCCAATGTAGTGGAAGGCACGTACCATCTTTTGTTTGAGCAAGCACACTTACAAAGAAGGGATTGGCAGGTGGTGCAGGCTCTTACTTACATTATCACCATGTCTTATTAAAAGGACAGTGCAGCTCCTTCTCATTGTGACATAAAGAAGTTTGATGCATTTCAAGTAGGTCTTCACAATATATTGTATTTTCATTGTCTTTGGCAAATGAACATTTGTGGTTAACACATTGCAGGGGTGCAGTATCACAATAGCTCAGATCAGGATGCTGGTAAAACAAATTTCCAGGTGGCAAACAAAACAACAGATGTGCATACTCAGATACCATTATCCTGTTATCTAAGCTCTAAATCATGTTCTTACTGGCTTTCATGAATACGTTTTAAGCTCAGCTGTCACAAGCTGAATATGAAACATAATATGGAATCATCTGCAGAACCCAGATGAGCTTCATAAGTTAAACTTTGGTTCAGAACGAACCATCTCATCTTTTGCCATGATGTTTTGCCATTCACTGACATTCATGGTCCCCAGTGGATGTATCTTAATGACTTTAATGATCCTCTGACTTTTCATCTAGCACCATCATCAGGTCAAGGTTTTTATTTGTCCAATATTTTGGTTTATGACCAAATACATGCAAATCTGACATTGGCATCAACCTTAACTGTACTTTCTATTTAGTGCTAATTAGCAAATGTCAGCATGCTAATTAATGCTAACACACTAAACTAAGATGATAAACATTATACCTGCTAAATTTCATCATGTTAGTATTGACATTATGAGCATGTTAACATTAGCATTTACTTCAAAGTCATAATGTAAAGTGAAACTGTATTTAAAAAATGTAATTAGGTTATCTGACCAAACCAATGGAAAATAATCTGACTTCATTTTACATTATCCTGAACACAGGCATTATAGGCTATTAAATTTCAAGGTCTTCATTTACAGCACATCCATCAAAGCCACAACATGGAACACTGGATTTCACCATTATTGCACTTAATTACACATTGCATATTTTCTTGAAATTAGTTTTATGTGTAGGCTGCACAATCATTCCCCCTCTGTCTGAACAAGAATTATACCAACATTATAAATGTAGCCTTCTTGTAAACCAAGCCATCAAACCACTGTGTAAAATTATGTAATACAAGGCATGCAGTGTTTCAATGGCCTCCCTGCATTCACTGTAATGAATGCTGATCAACCTTAGATTAATGGACAATTACAGTTGTATTTTATTGCACATCAACATTATGGCCAAGTGGAGTGCTGTGGGTGGCAGGTTGGCAGCTTTGAGACATAGCCACAGTACAGAGCAAGTGGGGGAAATATTTTCTACACTTCTACATGTGACACTTATAACTGAAGGAGAACAGTAGGAATGAAATGATCCAAAATACGTGAACATTGATTATCCTTGACATGCTCTCTTGGCGGGACGGGAGATTTTTCAGGTCTAGCAGCTTTGTATGGCAATACTTTAACGATGGTATTCTTAGAATGTGCTGTGAACAACACAAAAACACTGTCAACTTCATTAGCTGCTGACGACTTCATTAGCCAGTATAAACTGTTCATTAGCTTAAGAAGTTGAAAAGTGATCCTGACTTGGAACAAAGCTTTCCTTTGATCAAATTCAGTCCTCCCGAGAGGAGGCTGGCTCTTTGTCTTTATGATATCTTGACAACAAACTGCACAAGTCTCTCCTCCATAGTTTGCGTGTGTGTATGAATGTGAAGGCACACATTTGTGTCTGAAAGTGAATGTGTCTTTGGGGGTATGTGTGTGTCTCTGCCTGTTAGTAAGTATGTTTCTGAGGAGAGCTGGGAGAGTATGAGTGTTTCCCTGTGCCTGTTTGTGTGCGTGTGAACTGACAAATCTGAAGTTGCCAACTCTCTGTCTCTGTTGTGTTTGTAGATTACAGGGGCTGTTGATTTTAGTGTGTTTCTTTTTCCAACTTCAAAGTTTGACTGATCTCGCTTGCAGTAAGGGACTGAGCCACTTAAAACTTTCATTATTACTTTTTTTCCTTACCGTTTTTCTTTACCTCTGTCCACACACACACACACACACACACACACACACACACACACACACACACACACACACACACACACACACACACACAAACTCTATATTTATCAAATATAGACAGATCTGTAGTGTGTCAGAAAACAG
>JAVQJL010101051.1:0-58660 GCA_036024295.1 Nannoperca obscura | reverse complement strand
TAGATTGGGAAACCCTGGGTTGATTTAGTGAGTTGATAACCAGCATCGTGTGAGTGCAGTTGTTAGGCTCAGTGAAGCCAGAGAACCAAAAGAAATCCTGGGTATGTTGAACAGGCTTCGTAGTACAGGCCTCTGGTGTCACTGGATAAAAGTGTTAGTGTATATTGTGCAGGGCGATGTCATTTACTGAGCGGTTTCACACAAAACTATATGGTACAGTAGTATCTTTACCACAAAATGTGACATTCTTGACTTGCAAAATTATCTTTTAAATTGAAAAACAACATTCATGGCACATAAAATTATGTCTCTCACCGTTGACTACAGTACATATTTTTCCCAAATGAGGTCCTGTGGAGGACACTGGGAGGGGATGCAGCATCCACGTTCTAAACTACTTGGTGTACTACTTTTATTTCTTCATCTTGTGTGTTTTTCTTTGCAGCACTCTCTGACACATGTGTACATGACTACATGGTCACATTCATGGGCTGTAACCCCTACCGGGGGCTGTTATATAAAAGGTCTCTAATGCAAGGGACATCACTGTCCCACACCATGTTCATTAATCATTCCCCTCACGGGCAACTGGTGTAAGTGGATCAGCAAAACAACCCGCTACAGAAGGGGAGTAGAGATAAAAATAAAGATGCTAAAGTGCTAAAGGCAGACAAGCTTTAAGTGGGGAGCCAGATCAATAGCACAAGGCAGCAGCCATGTGCAGAGAGAGCTGAGAAATTAGATTTGACTCAGGGTGTCTCCCAGACACAAGAGGGATTGTGTTATCGACCACTGTGCCTCCTCTTATTCTCAAAAAACAGTGGTAGGCGGTAGGTAGTTTTTAAAAATAAATGTTGCCATAATTCAGCCAGTAGCCCCTCCTGTCTTAATCCTTCCTGCCCAGTCTCTTAAGTACCTGTGACACACAAAACTATTTTGCCTGTCATAATGCATTTTCATCCTCATTACTGAGGCTGTTGTTCAGCGATCACAAAAAGTGTGCAGATGGAGGGAGGAAGAAAGGGAGGGCTGGCAGACGGAAAGTGAAGCAGAAGGAGGGGGAGCGAGAGAGAGAGCGAGAAAGAGAGAGAGAGAGAAACGAAATCTGAAGCATACTGCGTTAAAGCTGATCAAAATGCATTCAGGTTCAGGATGTTTTTCTCCGTAAGAAGAAGAGTAGCTTCAAGAGAAAATCAACCCCATAGATGAATTCACATGAGACTAATTTAGCACCATTACCTTCAGTGACACGTCTGCTTAAAGCTATGAATCAGAGAGGTTTGAAGATAGCATCAAATTTCACTAGGAGCTACTCCAGAAAAAAAAAAGATTCATTGATATTGATATTAACAAGGTCTTTGAGGAACACGCCTAATTGAGACACTGCTGAGCCTTATCACTCATTATGAGCACAATCATGCCGAGTGCGGGGTCAAAGGTGACACAAGGCTGTATAACAGGATAGCAGCGGGATAGAAGAGATGGTTGTGCCATTATCTCTTCTTCACACACTGAAAGACCAAAAGGTGTAAAGGTTGAACAGAGTGGTTTTACAATTCTATCTTCAGGATAGTCCCATCAAGACAAGGAGATAAGAAAAATAATTACACCCTTTGTTTGTAACCACACTCATTGACAGACTGTGGCTTTTCTGGGGAGTTCCAATCAATGGAGTTTCAAGTATTTCACCTTAAACCTAAACACGGTGCCAGCTGATGAGTAAATTAAACATTAAAAGTGCATGGCAACTGATGTTTGCTATGAGTATCTGCCTTTTGGAACCCTGACTAAAGACAGGCAGAGCAGGCTGCCAGGTGTTGAGTTATAGACTGGTGCAACCAGTGTGGTGGAATTTTATTTCCCTAAACAAAGTGATGAAAACCATGCGAAGGCAGCAGCAGATCTTTATGCTACATAAGAAAGTAAACAGAATGAGAAATTCATTTCTGTCCTATACTGAACCTGTGTAGCTGTCACATGAGAAAAACGAAACTCATGCATTATTATTGTTGTGCATGCGCGGCGAAAATAAACAAATTACTCAGACAACTCGTTGCTGCTCGTTCTTATAAAAGAGTAGCTCAAATGAAAGATTCGCTCATGATCAGGACATCACTAACAGAGAGCAGCCTTTATTCCTACATTCACATGGGCATCATATGATAAATAAATTGCTCTCCAGTTCTCTTGTTTATAGTTGAAACATGCTGAGGGCCGGGGTGAAGCTTCCTTCTCGTGAACCAGAATGCATCACTTGCCTCCTCCATCTCATGTGATGGGTTATTCCTGCACCTGATGTAGGACTGGCGCTACAACAACTCTGCTCTCACCACAGGCCTGAGGGCGGCCCTGATGCTGGCTATGAGCATGCATATTAGTATGCATGCTAAGTTTATGATACCTGAGCCAAGAGCAGACAAGAAAAACAGTCTTAGGAGGGTCTCCTGGAGACAGTGTTGATTCGAAACAGGGCCAGCCTGAGCTATCTTTATTCAGCATGTGAGCTTAGAGCAGCCATAAAAATGTTTCCAACATCAAACAAACACCCAGAAACAAATCCAATTTGGCATCTATCGAAGCAAAAATAATCCAATTTGCATTCTTTCTCGTAAACCCCTCCCCAGTTTGGGAAATACTGAACATGGTGAACTCAAGGGGTTCTGTGTTTGTGTTGTGGATTCATAAAATAATTTCACCACAAAGTGCTTTCTTTCACACTCTGCTACAAATATCCATTCAATCACAAGAGCTTGTGCAGTTGCTCTTAGCACACACACACACACACACACACACACACACACACACACACACACACACACACACACGTCTCCAACAGGCCAGGCCAGGAAGCGCCCCACCTATCATAGGAGGAGGCCCGGGGAGGGAATGTCAATGCCAGTAAAGGTGTAACCACAAAAGATGATAAGCATGGAGAGGACAGCGCAGTGGTGGTCCGGGGAGAATGGCTCATAGGGAGCACAGAGCTGTCTAGACCAATCAGACTTAACTGTCTGAGACCTCAGTGATCTAGCGTAATAAGTTAATAAAAACACTGCTGACATAAATTATTTATAGAGCGGAGAGAAAAGTGATTTAGGTATTTTTTTCATTTGATTCAAGAAATTTTATTTACACATCAAGGAAACTAAAAGGTTATAGGTTCCTTGTTACAGATAAAGTATATCTCAGTTAATATTTGATTCCATATGCTCTTGAGGGGGTATACATCTCCTACTGTAATGGCTCTTTCTACACTGAAGTGTTAGGGTGCACAAAGACAATTTTCCCATGCTCAAATTCCTTGCACAGACAGCACAAACGTCTGTCAATATAAAATAGGTGAAGGTGAGCTGTAAAACACATTTCAGGCTGCAAATGTAGTGAGCTGAGGATGGTGGTGTTCATACTCGTTATACAATTACAGAAATGAAATAGACGGCTTTCTTACCAGCATTGCCTACCCTTATCTCAGAAATCTGTGCCTACATACCCATATGTCATTGATATCTGAGAAAAAAGTCTGGACCGCTGCTTTGGGAGGACTCCTCTATGAGGAAACCCTGTTATTTGTTGTGTTGGTGAGAATGTTGCTTGTCTTGGTGGCAGGATCCGTAGAAACATGGTGGATTATTAGTTAGCAATAAGTCTTTGTCAGCTCACTCAAATGACAAGTCTACCGTCAGTGGAAAAGCTTTATTCATGGGTAAGACAAAAGCTTGCGAGCCGAAGAAGGCGTGGAGGTAACTCAATGAGCTCAGGAGAAAACTGACACGGGCAATCAAACACCAACTGTGCAGGTGAAGACAGCAGTGCTGGGATATCTTGCACAGTAATACAGCAAAGAGCATAATATTAAAACATATTGATTGAAATATCCTTGGATTTTTGAAAAGATTTTTATTTAATATACATAAAGCTAAATGAGGTGTTGTAATACTCAAGTGGGTTTGGAAAATGTTTAGGGCTGACACCTTCTGGTCGATATGCTATTGTCCGACCAATGAGAATTTGGTCTGACAATGGCTGGTGTTACTTTCATAAGGAGAAAAGGCTTTTTCATCCATTATTTTCAGGGGCGGGAGGGACATATGATACGATAGTCAAAAGCTATATTGTGTTAGAAATAACATTGATTATGAATAAATATAAGGCTCAAATATATTTTACTTAACAAATGTGTTTCTGTTTTAATAATCGTATGATTTAACTATAAGAAATCAAAACACCTCTGAAGGATGGACGATGTGACAGATCCCCAAAAATAATGCCAAAACATTTCGATCACACCCTGAAGGCTGGCTGCATTGTAGGTCAAAAACCCTGCCTCCTCCATGTTAGCAGACATGGGCCAAACTGATGTTTGTCCAAGTGTTCATTTTTCTGATAAGTTTGGTTTGAATGAGTTATTTGATGCTATAAAAAGGCTTGTGGTGTGCTCGTGATCACTACTGCGCAGACTCTGGCTCCAACTGACATCACCAGTGCAAGATGGTAGCTCCTGTATTTGGGCTATTGTGGCTTCGTTGTTGTACAGTGGGAAGAAGTGGAGATGTGTCGTCCATCTTTATATACAGTCTGTGCGGCTCACGCATAGCCTAGCTAGTTAATACACGCGGAACTGACAAGGAATAAACATGCGTGTGTGAATGAGCAGCTGTATGTTTGTAACCGCAAGACATGTTTGAGTTACTTTGGTGTTTTGTGGCCATGGATATCGGTCTCCGTAGTTCTTGTGGAATCACCAGATGATACCTTATTTTTGGAAATAATGCGAGTATGGGTAGGTCTGTTATCATTTCAGTATAAAACAATTAGGTTAAAAAGAATTTAGTATGCTACCAGGTAGAATGCACTCAGTGAACTGTGGCCGATTCATTTCAAAGTGAGGCAGAGGGTGTGAGACAAAGAGTAAAGCTGTCTGACCTGACCCACTTCAAATCCTTTATGGGGTGAAATCTATTCACTGCAGGCTGTCCAGACACAACCTACAGGAGGTGGTGCAGAGACACAGCTTCAGAGTCGCAGACAGAGACACTGGTTGACTTTTATTGTGTCACATCAGGTTTTGAAGCATGACTGAGTACCTTTTACCTCCTTCAGATTGGGCACCAGATCGAAGCTGGTCAGCCAAGGTCTTAAATGAACCTTCAGGCTCACCTGCCAAGAGCTCCCAATTTCCATTTAGAATTTATTTACTTAAATAAAAGATGCTTAGACTAGTAAAAGAAATAAGTGTACTGCTTTGTGCAGAGCTGCATGAACAGGCAGCCAATCAGGAGCCAGTCTGATACAAGCCCACTTGCAAGAAAGTGCACTTGTCAGCTTTGACAAAGTTCTAAAACTGAGTATAACCAATTTATTCAAATGTTCATTTTCTCATAAGACCATCAGCACTGAAAGACCAGATTTCTGTCACCTTTGCTGCTAGTTTGAGTTTTCTGTTACCAGACAGTTTCTTTATTTCTGATTGCAATTATTTGACATAGATCATGGTCTTTGAACATATTTTACGCAGAATATTTTCCCAAACTACCACGGACTCTCTGTATGCCAACCACAAATCTGTTTAGCACCAAAAAACCCAGAACAAAAATTAAGATTGCTAAATTTATCTGATCTAAAATTGCAGACACCAATTTGAATTCTGACAGACCATTTGACCATCATTTGTGAAATCAAGGTCAGAAAAGAAATCAATCCCTTTCATCTAAATTTAGTGCCAAATGTGGTAAAAGAAAACAGGAATAGCTGTCTTAAATCTAACATTTGTGTTTTAAATTAGGGACCGTTTGAGTTGTGATGATCAGCAACTGGAGTTCACACTCCCATAACTGTGTGCATCACGTAGTACTAGGTAAGCAGCAGATATAATCCAACATATGGGCTATTTGGGCCAGGGTGCTTTAGAGGTGATGCCCTATTCAATTGGTCACAAGTTGGGCTGCATCTATGGCTTATTTATGTTAACAATTAATCTGTCAATTACTTTCTCAATCGATTAATCATTTTGGACTATAACACAGTGAAAAATGCCCGTCACAGTATGTGATGACCTCATCAAGTTTGTCCGTCCAAAAACCAGCTCAGACTTAAAATCTTTCCAACATGGCAGCAATCTCACAAACATGAATACAGTTTGGTGATCTCACCACTGAAATCAGATTCTGCAGTGCTGAATGAAAATATGCATACATATGGCTCTCAATGGCACACTTTTGGACTGCACTGTTCTATATATAGAGGGCACCTTTACTGCTTTTGTGACCTCAAAGAATACACTGTGTGCACTGTTGAAGAGATTTTTCTTCCAGCAAAATAAAAAGCATCTGCCACTGGTCTTAAAGGGTTTCACAGGAGTTAATGAGAAGCTGTGCTGCTGCTACTTGGATGCGGCCCTGGCGTCTCCATTCCTGCACAGAGCCCATGGTGACCACACGTCTCCCTTCAGCTCGCTGCTCCCCCACTGCCTACTCTACAGTCTCACAGACAATTAAACAATGTTGCAGCCACAACTTTCTACTCTGCTTTCTTAGTGTTTTGTTTACACAGAAAAACCATTACATTTGAATGCATTTCTCCCTTTCTTCATTGGTTTAATGTGGTCAATTATAAGTGAGACAATTGCTGTTGGGGGAAAAAAAACTGACCATAAACGTCTTATTTCAAGTAAAGAAATAAACACAAAAAGGGAAGTCAAGAACAATTGCTCAGTGATGGACACTTGCATCCCCCACTAGCAGCATGCCAGGTTTGGCACAACTACAGCAAGAACCCAGTTTACATAGCAGAGAGAGTACAATACTGGCTTTGTCCCTCAACGCACGCAGACAACTCTCTAAGGTCTTGTACAAGTGATGAAATCCATCAGAGTGGGAGAGATGGAAACCTGTCACTCTGTACAACCTGAGCTCTATCTTTCACATGGCCAAATAATTTAAATCTGAGCTTTATATTGTAATCAATAACAAACAAGGCCGCTCTTTAATGCTAACTGATAATAGTATTATGTACAAGAACTACAAAGACTTTTAATGTTTGACCTTGTTTTGTACTTGCACAAGTCACAGACAGGGGTTGAAACAAGCTGCCTCAGTTAACTATTGATAGGAGGGGCCATGTGACCAGAGTATGAATGGAAGGAGGCTATCTATCACTGTATGTGTGTATGGGCAAGGGTGTGTGTGTAGTCAGGGTGGGGAAATGCTTGCATGTAATAAGCTGAAACATGGAAGATTCTTTTTGTCGTCTTGTTTTAGAAAGAAAGAAAAAAAACTACATTGACAAAACTTACAACATGCCTGCTTGTAATTCATGCTTTCACAACACCATCATCAGCAGAGTTCCTGAAACTGACGTTGCTCCAATACCTTTGCCAAACTATGTTAATGCAAACAGTAAACAGTGCAGCAGGCAACATATACACACATAAATAAATAAATAATAGAATTCATATGACTGCTACCATAAAATAGTACCGTGTTGTATTATTCACAGTAGTGAATACACATGTGAATGTACTGGTAATATTCTACATTCTACAACACCTACATATTCAAATATGACAGTGTTAACAGCCACAGGCGTGCCAAGCTACTCTACTCTGCTTTAAGAAAAACACATTAGCTGTCTAAAGGTGAATGTAGATGTAGCAGGCCTTCTGCAGCCCTGTACTGGACGCTAGGACAAGTGTGGAGTGACAAGCAGTGCCTTATGGTTTATGGTTAGACAAGAGCTAGTGGGGAGTGGCCACTGACACCTGCACTGCAGAAGGTGCCTGACTTCCAGTCAACAACACTCCGCCATTGTGTCACGGCGTGTGTCACAGAAGCTGAATTGCAACCACGGCATTACTTTGCCTCACATATTCGCATTGAGAATGAATGAATATTTAAATCTACAGTCATAAATTCACTGCTTCAATATGCGGATGACACATTACCCTGCAGCTCATACATAATCACCAGTGGCCCTAATTACTTTCATAGTCTGGATGAGAGCAGGACTTAAATAATGTTTGGACTTGTCTTTAATCATAGTGGGTGTGACTTAAGCTCTCTGTTACATAGCTAATTGTCTAGCTAGGTGTCCGATTATTTTTGTCCTAAAACACAGCGGAAGTTAATGTTGCTGTACAAAGTCTAGGTGGAAAGAAATGAAATAATAAAAGAAGTTTATCAATGGAACAGTTTGTCAACTGAGATTTACATGGTCATATTTAATCAGGATCCTTTCTGTTTGTTAGCCCACTGGACGAGAGACAGTAAATAGCCTAAACCTTTTTATCAAGACAGACATTGTTATACTCTCTAGTCAGCACTTTATTTACAGTGTCCCATAAGACTGGAGCCACTCCTCAACACATCCACGGCCATCCACTGACACCTCTGTGGTGAGGTAGCTTGACTCTACCTGAGCAGCCTACTGGCAGTAAACGAAAGGAAGTGTCATTTGACAAGGCATACTGAACATAGTGAAAAATGTTGGTTTGCTGCTGCCCCTGACCTCGCTGTAGAAGGTCAACCGAAAAGGAGGTCAATTTTCCAGCAAGGATTAATAATAGAGATTACAACAGATTAGAGGTGTGGTGGGATATGCGGTGCAGAGTCATGCTGGTTTAGTAGCATCACGTTTGCCTCATTTGGTGATACTGTAAGACATCAAATACTTTCTCAGAGTGGAGCAGAAAAAAGGTACAATAAGATGCCTATAATATTCATTAGAGAAATTGGTAACAATAGCTAGTCGGGATTTAGCAGTGGTTTAACGATACACATCTTGTGATGCCACGGTTCCCATAGTCGATAGTTATTTGGATTTAATGAGTAAAACAATTCTTGTAAAACTGTTAGGATTAATGTGGCATTTTAAAAAATGAAATTGGTTACCTAACGTTACAAAATAATTAACTTGTCCATTTCAACAAACCAAGCTGCAACGGTCGGTTAGTTACGTCCCACAAATGGACAGTGTCCATATCGCTTTAAACGTTGGGGCTAAAGGTTTCTAGCTGAAGTTGAACAGCTAACGTTAGCTAGCAGTTAACGTCAGTTAGCTAGTTTGTTGTTGCTGGAATAGAGCTAGCTTCTCCAATGAGTCGGAACGATTTATTTCACAGCTGTTAATTATATTAAATTAAATTGCCCACCTCAATTTTGTCGACATTCCTGGCACAGCCGACAACCCTCATGCCTTGCTGGACCAGTGCCCGGGCTACAGCCGCTCCAATCCCAACCGAGGCTCCGGTCACCAGGGCCACTCTGCCTTTCCACCGCTCCATCTCCCCCGTACTGTCTACACCGGCACTGTACACGAAACAACAGCTACTGTGCCGTACCTCCGTTTGCTTAGTTCAAGCTGTCACAGTTGCAGCTATTTCTGTACGACTGATTTAAATCGAGGGATGCAGCAGCAGCTACAGCCTACTGTATCAGTCTGTGCAGCTTCCAGGACAGCGGCGGGCACTGTGCCTAAGTCCGGATCCATGCGCTCCTCTGGATGAAATATGAAGAGCTGTGGCGTGTGTAAATGTTTGGTTCATATCACCTCCCACTTTCTTTTTGAGCCATGGAGCCTAGAGTGCTCTCCGTGTGTGGTTATGTACCGCCACCTACTGGAAGAAACTAAAACAACACCGTGAGTGTTTCGCGTGTTACCTTCACGTATTCCCCGTAATAAAAACTTTTGGGGCGGAAAATAATCAGTATTTTAAGTAGATTTGAGGGTTATCATAGATTTTTAGAAACCAAGCCTTACTGGTTTACTGGATATTCCCTATTACAGTGAACTCCAATACAGTCTATATATTTTAGAATAAAGACAACAGGTCGATGACATTTACACATATTAAGTCATAACATTTAAGTCAGTACATCATAGATTTTGTAGTATCAGAGACTTTATGAACATCGAGGGTTAATCGAGGCACCTTTGGTTCAGTTGGTTAATTAGTTCAATAGAGAATGTTGACATTTCCGATAGAAATTGAAAGTAGCAATATCTCCCAACACTTGGTGCACTTAGTTTAAGGCACTGTGAAGAGTACATTTGTTACATCATTTATTTTCATTAACAGAAAATTACCCAAATGATTATTTATACATTTATCTGACATCGGATGAAAGGAAAATAAATGATTAATAGTGAATAAGATACCCTGGTGTTTTTCACATAACTTCATTTAGTTAAAGAATAAAGCCCATATTTGGAGTATTTGACTATTCAGAAATTGCAAGCGCCAGCCTATTTTGTTTGATAAATATCATTACTGGTCGGACTAAACAAAACATGGCTGCCATGCCTCGTATCTGATAATCTGGTTTGTTTAAATCTAGTAAGAATCTATGTAATCCAGCCTGGAACTCTTAAACTGTTCACTGAATCAAGCTAATTTTGATGCATATTTTCTCTGAACTCTGTGGATTATATTACATCCCTCAGCCTGCAGCTGTAGTCCAAGTTGATAGACTTCTGGGCCTACTAGGCCTCTGACATAAAGGCCTGACTGGATATCAACATCAAAAACATCTATCAACTCCTGGTACATCTTGGTAAGACAGATCATGTCCTTGTAAGGATGATTGGTTACTGGAACAGCAGAGAGGATTCTACAAAGAGATGTTGCTTCAGCAGCAGGACAACTTCAAATGCTTTATTTTATCATAGCTGGAACTAACAACAGAGTGGATGGCATCATTAGAGATGTACAGGAGCTGAAGACCAGCTTAGAATTCACCCAAGATAAGTTTGAAGAGATGAGAAGTGGATATAAGAAGATTGAAAGTAATTTGAAAAGAACATAATGAATTCAAAGCAGGAAATGGATGGAACCAAGAACTATGATGGACTACATTGAAAATCAGTGTTGGAGGACAACATTTTAATTCATGGGATTACAGATGAGAAAGATGAGAACTGGAGTGAATCAGAGAAGAAGGTTCAACAAATGCTCTCAGGCAACCTGGGACTGGATGGAATAAATATGGATATTGAGCGTGCCCAGAGAATTGGCCAGTACCAGGAGGGGGAAAACCTGGGAAACATGTTCTTAAACTTGTGTGCTTTAAAGACAGAGTATTCTTACTGCTGCCAAGAAATTAAAGGGCACAAACATCTATATAAAAGACTTCTCAGAGGCTGTGCAATGGAGAAGGAGAGAGCTGTTGCCCAAGTTGAAAGCAGCCTGAGAAAGAGGTGATAAAGCCAGCCTGAAGTATGATAAACTGAATATGCCCAGGGGGGACAAACTTAGTGATCAGTTTTAGGCACCGAATAGCTCAATTTTGCTTTTATAAAAGGATTTGGTCTTGTTTTTAACTTTTTATATTGTTTTTGTTTGATTCAAATAACACAACTGCATCCTTGTTGCTAAACTTGCCAAGGAAAGGTTTGATATTAGTTTACCTAAATATATGCAACCTCAGAAACAAGATTCATGAGATTAGCAGAATCTGCTCCTCAGACACTTCTCATTGTAATCTCACCCGGGTTGTGATTCAGCCTACAAGAATTTCTTCAACCATTAGTGATGTTAATATTTCAATTTGTATTGATCATATCTTCACTACATCAGCTGTTTTCACAGGCAGTATCAGCAGCAGTGGTATGCAATCACCACAATTTGATTGCTTTAACAAGAAAGACTTAAATGGCCACATCTGAAGTTAAGATTGTTTATCGCAGGTCTTAATGCTGACTTTTTGGTTAATGATCTTAAAAAAATTAAAGTGGTCTGATGTATGTCAGGAAAATTATGTTAATTTTGCTTCAGATAGAAATCTTTATTGTAAGTTGAGAAATAAGGTTACCAAATTAAATTACATAAAAAATAATATTTTAAACAAAACATTTGTATCTCTGTAAATTATATAAAAAATTATGGAAGACTTTGAATTAAATGTATAAGAAGTCAGGCAATTCTCAAAGGCATATAGAATGTGCTGGTCAGTTCATCACCAGGCCGTATGATGTAGTGAATTACTTAAACAACTTCTTTAGCAACAATGTTGATAGCTTAAGATTGTGCATGCAATTAGTTGATGTCAATTTACCATGCAACATTGTTAATAGTATTATGAAGGATAAAACATATTTTATATTTGATCAGGTTAACAGTTGAGGATAGGTTGCTCTCTGTTTCAGATGACACATCTCCTGGTATAGATAACCTGGATGGAAGCCTTTAAAAATTGGAGCTAAGCTGCTTTCCAAACCAATATATCATATTTTTAATAGATGTTTACTCAGTGGGACCTCTCCGGAGCTTTGGAAAGAGTCTAAAATCATACCTTTACCCAAAGATGCAAAAGTAGGTTTTACTGGCTCAAATTATAGACACATTACTATACGCCCTGTGCTGAGCGAGATACTTGAGAAGAAAATCTTTAATCAAATGTTAAATTATTGTAATAGAAATTGACTACTTACAAAAGCACATTATGCTTATAGACCAGGGCACTCTACTAGTGCTGCATGAGTACACGACTGATCAATGGTAAACACATATGGATGAAAGAAAGCTAGTTAGGGCTGTGCTTTAAATGCAGCTTTTGATGTCATTGACCACAGTATTAAGTTGTCGCCAACTTAAATGTTATGGTTTTTCACCTATAGCTCTTGCTTGAGTGTTATAGAGTTACAGAGTATTTTTCAATGGCAGTTTTTCTGACAGCAAAGAAATATCTTGTGGTGTTCCACAAGGGAGCTGCTTGGGTTCAATTTTTTATAAGGATTTACATATGTTAAAAATGCCAATTTTGTATGTATGCTGATGACTCAGTTGTGCTCTGTGCTTTACAAACATCAATGGAGCTGAGAGAGAATCTACAAGCTGCGTTGCATAGAATTACTAATTGGGTGAGAATGAACAAATTAGTATGAGCATTGCCAAAATTAAATGTATTGTATGCGGTAGTATAGGTGGAATACAACAGCACTTAAATGACACATTGTTTCTATAAAGTATAGCATATTGTACGATATTATAGAAGAATTGTATTTTAGTTTGAATGTATTGTATTTGATAACGTACAAAGACAATCTGTTCTTGGATTGAATGCTCTTTTCGATTCTGCCATTGGCAGCGATGTACTTACTTATGGCATTTGTGATTAATCACCAGCCCTTACAATTTGATGAGACATCTTGTTGTTTTCATGGTTCTATGCACTTTATGTAAAGCTCTTACAGTGGGTACGGAAAGTATTCAGACTCCTTTGCATTTTTCACTCTTTGTTTTATTGCAGCCATTTGCTAAAATCGAAAAAGTTCATTTTATTTCTCATTAATGTACACTCAGCACACCATCTTGACAGAAACACATCTCAAGGGTCTGAATACTTATGACCATGTGATATTTCAGTTTTTCTTTTTTAATAAATTTGCAAACATTTCTACATTTGTTTTTTTTCTGTCAAGATGGGGTGCTGAGTGACATTAATGAGAAATAAAATGAACTTTTTTTGATTTTAGCAAATGGCTGCAATAAAACAGAGTGAAAAATTTAAAGGGGTCTGAATACTTTCTGTACCCACTGTATTTGGAAGTCACTTTGGATAAAAGCTTCTGCTAAATGCCTTTAATGTAATGTGGTAGTAGGAACGTTCTTGTTAATGCCAGTGAGCTCAATTTGTCTTTAAATGGGTATCAGTTGAGCAGGTCACTAAAACCAAATAACTGGGAGTTAGATTAGATCATTTATTGTCTTGGTCTGATCAGATTGATAACATTGTTTTAGTGACAGGTAAGGGCATTGCAATTGCAGGGAAATGTTCTGCATTTGTTTCATCTTCAGTTATGATTGAGGTTGTTCGGTCACTTGCTATGTCACATTTGAAATACTGCTGAGAAACATCTAAATAAAACCTTCATATTGCACAGAACAAAGCAGCCAGATTAGTTATTTATTGTTCTTTCTGTGCTAGTGTGTGAAATGCAAAAAGGATTATCATGGCTAACTGTTGGAGTGAAAATAAAGTCTTGTTGTTCATGCAAAATACTCTTCCTTTGTACAATTTTAATTGTATGATGAGAACTGTTCTTTATAGAATCTCTGCTTGGAATATCTCCCCGCCAACATAAAAAAAAAACCAAGGGTAGCTTTTCTTTAAAAAAGTTACTAACACAAAAACTGATGAATCAAACACAGATGTTATTGAGGTTAATGCTCTTTTGGAATTCTTTGATTATAATTGCTGTGTATCTTGACAATTTGGTTCCATTGTAGGCTACTTTTGTTTCTGGTTTCACATATTTTTATATTTGGCTTGTTTTGGGTTTTTTCTTGTTTTGATATTGTTTGATTTTAAACTGTTGTTTGGTATTGTTTTTGTGTGGATCCCAGGACAAGTGACCACTTTGAGGAAGCTAATGGGGATGCTTATGGGGATCCAAATAAAAAACTAGTCTACATTACTGACTCTGAAAGACTTCCCCAAACATCCAGTTTCCTTTGCAAAGACTAAAACTAGTCCCAGACTGTCAATGTTCTAAACTCAGGACTAGGCCTACTAGTGAATTGGCCCAGTGTTTATTCTGTTTAATTGGTAAAGACCACAACAAAGAACTCTAGTGTTTGTCTATCTTTTAAGACCAACATTTACATGAACTCTTGTAAGGTAAAGATAAAACAACAAAT
Organism: Nannoperca obscura; assembly: GCA_036024295.1. NCBI lineage: Eukaryota > Metazoa > Chordata > Actinopteri > Centrarchiformes > Percichthyidae > Nannoperca > Nannoperca obscura. Next base: position 44,028 of record JAVQJL010101051.1, on the reverse strand, counting down.
GTATAATGCATATTAATAAATATTCTTTATTTAGTAAATTTTGCACATTGCGATCTTAACGTGACACCCAAATCCTTATTACAAATGGATGTTTATTCTCTGTAAAATCTTTATATTTAGAATTTCTGTACACATTTAATGGTACAACCTTTACCACTACACTGAAGTGTCACAAAAGAGAAACAAAATAGAAACTAAAATGAAAAGAAAACATAAGACTCCTAAAATGTATCCTTAATATCACAGCTTGCAAAGCTTGATTACTGATTCCACTGTGCCCTTAACCAATGACCCTACAGAAGACCAACAACACAGAGCTAGGCTTGGTCAAAGAACAATTACAGGTGAGAATGTGGCCAAGAAATGAGATGGAAAAGTGTGTTTGGTGTCAAAGTGCAAAAGAGAGAGAGAGAGCAAAATGACCAACAGAAAGTAAGAATCACATTTACTTTAAAAAGGAGAAATGACAATACACCAAATGTACTTCAGAATGATCTTTTCTAAAGATGTTGCAGTAGTGGTCACGAGTGGTTTTCCCTGGGGAAGATGCTATTAATGCAGTTAGTTGACACTGGTGGTGGCAAACCACTTTCCACAGACTGGCTTACTCCGCTCAGTGGCGTGGCAGTAGTTGGTGAATTTCTCTTTCAGGAGCTGTCGGTACTGTTGGCGGTTGTTGTAGAAGGACTGGTTTCTTTCTAGAAATGCCTGGATTTCATCCTGTGTCAGACAATTCTCTTCATCTGAAACCACTTCTGAATCATCCTGTATTAAGAAAACAGAGTACATAGGAGCCAGAGTCAAACCAGTGTATTCATTCATTCTTAGTAGGAAAAGTGGTTACATTTTAACAATAAAAGCTCTTTATTTTTTTTAATTTAAGTGTAAACTAGACCTTTCATATAGCAAACATTTTTATTTAGCTGTGCCAGTACCAGGGCCACACCACTGTGCAGAATGGCTCACTAGGATGACTTAATGGCAAAGCTTAACAGAAGAGAGCTATTATTATTGTTATGAGTTATAGCTGTGTTTGATCTACTATAAAGAGTCAAACTATCAATCTTGAGCAAGGTCTATTTAAACTATATTTCTTACTAACCAGAAGTTCCACAAGACTTATTTTTGCCTCAGGAGGGTTCGCATGAAGGCGGAGGTTCTTCTGATGTGCCGTCCATGGTAACCGTAGTGCAATGCTGGCAAATGTATCACCACATAATGAGGAAAATATTTCTTTGGTTCGGCAAGTGTGCGATAATGGTGGACTGTGGCCTGCTGTGTTCCCATCTGACATACAGACTTCACCTTTCTGTCCCTGCGGAGATGTGCAAACTTTAATTGATACCCAGTGTTAAATATTCTGCATACAGCTTGTGAATTCTGCAGGTTGCTCTCTCACCTGACTGTTGCATAAACCCTTGCCCTTCCTTTTCTTCTTTTTACTCTTGCATTGAGTGTTTTCCTCAGAGTGCGGCCAGCAGTCCACACAACTGTCTATTCCATCCTCATCCTTGTCTTCAGCACAGTGATGGGCATTTGAGTCATCTCCTGCACAAGGTAAACAAAAACACTTAGAAAAAACAATTAAATAGACGATATTGTATGTTTACAAGACCCTGAAATGGTTCCTGTTGTAAGTCCTCAGCATCTTAGAGCTGCTCAAACCAGACCTGTTTCGTCATGGTTGCATATTCCCTCAGAGCAGGCAATATCAGAACCTTCTCGTGATCCCGTCTCACTGCCCTCGATACTTGAGGAGTAGCCGCAGTCACTGCCGTTACTGTGGGGGGACAAATCTGGAGAAACACATGGAAACATTTTTTTAAGCTCTTTATTTGTCCTAAAATAGTCTTGTTAATGTAGGGACCTCCATAAAAGCATGTTTAAAGGCTTGTGGTGATGTGTGTGTTAGGGCTGTCACTTTTAATTTAAAATCCCAACTTTTGCTGAAACATGGGGAAAAATTTATATTTGCACTGTAATGACTTGTTCGAATTCAAAATACACACACACAATATACATATAGTCTATATGTGCAACAGACCATTTGAAGTTGTTTTCCTTGTGGTCCAGCAGAGCACCTTCAAAAATTAGCAGGGGCAAAGGGCAAAAATGTCCCAAGAAATCTCAGATTTGCCCCTACAAAACATGATCAAGGGGGAAAAACTGCCCCCAAGATTTTGAGAAAAAAAGATATTTACCAGTTTAGGCCAATATCTTAATCCTACTTTAAACCATCATTTCATTTTGCTTCAGTTAATTCAATTTACTTCTCTAACACACAATTGCACAAACAGCGCTGCTGTTCACACTTCTGTGACGATACCTAACTGGCAGCAGGAGATCCTGCTGCTGAAATGGACTGGTAACAGGTAAAAACTCCAACTGTTAAAGAAGAAAGCAATCCTAGGTCGTCACCAACGCCACCCTCAGCAAATAATGTCGGGTTCAGACATTTCGGTGCCCATGTTAACCAATCAGGCTGTTCAGACAGGAGGTGCTGCACTGTGGAGCTCCGCAGCCACCTTGTGCTCTGCCGAGTTTCAACGTCTGTTCTTTTTTCACCGCCTGCTTTGACCAAATCTGGCATGAAAACACACTGATAATCTTTTATAAACTATATTAATGAATGAAATTTCACAATCTCCCTATCCACTATATTTATTAGACATAGTATCACTGCTGTTTGTAACTGTGTTTATAAATTACTTACTTATTCCACATGATTGCACAGTTCTCTTTGGAACAGCAAAAGCATGCAATGCTTTTTATTTACTCATGCACAAGATGTACATGAGATATATATACACATACATACACACACACATATATATATATATTTTTTTTTTTTGGTTTGTTTGTTTGTTTTGTGTACACTGCAGCAGATGAACCCGTTCAGGTTTGGTTGAACTTGGTTGAAAAAGTGACAGCCCTAGTCTGTGTGCACTGTTACCCTGTTTGTTGCTGTCTGGGCAGCTACAGGAAGTGCTCCCACTGGCCGCGACGCTCTCATGACACCCGGCCTCCTCCTCATCGTGGCTACCACAGCCTTCGCAAGTGCCCTCCACAGACTCAAGAGAACCCTGCAACACAATGAATGGACCCGTCTTAAATAAAGTCATGCAGATGTGTAGCTGCAGATGAACACAGACATCTTGAATAATGTGCCTCAGTGTTGGTGGAGGATTACCTCATCCTGGTTCTTCTCCTTGTCCTCTGCCTCCTGTTCAGATATGTCAAAGCTGCACTTGTTTTTGCGCCTATTCTTTCGCTTTTGCCTCTTTTTCTCCTGCTTCAGCTCTTTGGCCCTCTCCTCCTCAGACAGCTCCTCGACAAACTGCTCCAGTCGGCTGATCCCCTGCATCTTCTCCACTTCCATCTAGGGGAATGGTGATAAAATATTACCACACAACCATAATGCATTTATCATCTGACAAATCAGTTTGAAATTATACCATATACACACTGGCTTAATAGTTGTGTACCTCGAAAGTTTTGCGCAGTGCATCAATTCCCAAATGGAACAATATCTGCCAGGTCTGCTCCTCTGCTCGTAGTTTCTGCCAGATCCTGTGGAGCCGCTCATAGAGGTGAATACCCAGACAGGTCAGGACTTCTTCTTGTGCGATGTCAATAGTCTTGGCATGTCTCTCTCGGCGTCTTAAAAAATAAATAAATCATTAACTGAATGTATAAATACAGTGAAAAGGAATCTGGGATGATAGAAAATGCCTGTACTTACTCATAGCCTCCTGCAAACTCAGGCTCTGCCCGGCCAAGAAGGTGAGCGATGAAGTCTGTCTCACAGCACACATGGATGTGGCGTTCATGGGGGCAACAGCACAGTCCCTCATACAAGGCTGCGCAATAGCCCTTCTCTTTACTGCAGTCCAACTCACCCACCAGAATGTTGTATGCCCTCAGCACTTTATTCTTACAGTCAGTGCAAAACCTGAGGACATGAAAGTACTACCCAGTTAATCCAGTTATTTTAAAATCTGAAATAAAAAAAACAACATTTTAGAAACAAAGGCTATGATAATCACAACGTTACCTGTGTTTACGCAAGTATGTCTCCAGTGTCTCTAAGAGACAAGCACTATCAATGAGGACCACCTCATCCCTGCACTCCTGAGACATCAACTCCCACACATCCATCCAGCTTCCCCTGTAAAAAAAAAACAACATACAACTATTATACAGCAGTTATGCCATCACAATGCACTATTATACACACATATTATACACAATGCACCGCTCTAAAGCTGTACACACAACACTGACACACATTCTAAGCCAATGTGGTGAAATTGTTAGCAACAGTTGCCTATTTACAGAGTTATATGGAGCAACATTAGCATTTATTAAGAGTCGTGTTTCTGGCCACCTGGCGAATCTAAGTCTAAGTAAGCCCTCTCATTTTTGCTGTGGTTTTTGGCTCCAAAAACTCTTGGGGGAATATCTGGCTCATTAGCTGCTAAATGCACCACATGTTCTCAAGACTTAAAACAATGCAAGCAAGTCTATTGCTGCTGCTGCACGTCCCCAAGCACTGCACGCAGATTCTTAACAGAAAGAAGTACCCAAATATTATAGCAGAAGTGGTGGGAGATGGATATGTGGTAATGCCTTAGATCAAATGACTATAGTATAATTATCTGTTTTAGAAGGAAACCCATTACTTGATTACAACATTTCCCAAATTTGAAACCAAAACCATCATCTACACTGAGAGGTCTTCAATATTTATTGAAACTATCACAAAATGTAACTTGGATCTTTACCTGTTTCAATAGAGAGAACCAACAGTAGTACAGTTATTTTATGAAGATAAAATGCAGAGCTTTTTCATAGAGCTGCCTGCCCAAAGGTATTAAAGTTTGTATATCTTCGACCTACAAAATGTTACAATAAGCACATTACATGATTCTAAAAAGTCCCAAACACCCCATGTTGGATTCTGTCTAATTTTAAAGTTTGTTAGTCAAATATTATCATCGACTGAAAGTGAAATACAGTATACAGTATCAACTATCCAGGGGAAAAAAAGAAAAAGAAACATCTATCGCGATGACTGGCCTAAAACAGAGAGCTTCTGGAGGCTAGAGAAAGAGCTGAATTTTTCTGGCTTGTATCTACGTGAAGGTGGACACAAACTAAAGAGTTACTATTCCACTTCTCAAATGCAGCCTCTAAACACTAACATCTTGAATGTTGTTTAGACAAAAAAAAAACACTAATTATATAGCAGTTTGATGAGGAAAACAGATAGTCGTATTACTCACCCCAAAGGTTTAGGCTTGTGTGTGTCTAAGGAGTGTAACTGGCAGCGTTTGTTCTTTTTACTTTTTGGAATGGCATCAATCATGTCATTCAACTTAGACCTGTAAAAGAAAATAGATTTTTTATAACATCCCGTTCATGTTTTCAACAGTTACTTAAATACAACAGTACAAGTTCAGCCTACTAAAGAGTGGTGGATATACTAGTACTAGAGAGCACTACTTCAGGTTGGCATTATCATGCTGTAGTATTCTAACAAACAGAGAACATTTCTTGTTGATGTCACATATTGGGAGTTTTGGTTCTCTCCGTTTTAACTAACAAAAGCGCTGTTACTTTGGGCTGTTCTTTTGATACATGGTACAATTGGCGTGGCAGTGAAAATGAATGAAACACATTTCCCTGTATTTTACCCATGGACGTAGAAAAGGGTGTAGAGCTTCTTTACGTCTCCTAAACAGGCCTTGGTGACAGAGAGCATCCCCGTGGGTTTCACTGTGAGGGGCTCCAGGGCTGGGTTCCCTGATTCCACTAAATGTGAGAAGAGGCGCTCCACACTTCGTCTGCAGCCCACACATGGCACCAGCTGTGATAATGCACTGTACACCTCTCTGGATGTCACCATCAGGGCAATATTCAAGTCCTGTTGCTTCAACTTGGAGTGATACTAAAGGTAAAGGGATCATACTTTGTTACCACTTTTTTGGCAAGTCACATTAAGACTACACACTTTTTATCCACACACACACACACACAAGAAAAAAACAAAAATTCACATGGTTTCATTCATTTCAGTAGGGGGCAATATGTAACATCAAAACTACTCACCTCAGAGAATAGTTTCCAATGAGAGGTGTTCATTTCCTGGCTGTCAACATCCATGACAATATCCGAAAATTCCATCACCATCTGACAACAAGAGGCAATAAACAACAGTTAATGTACATTATAGAACTTCTCAGAGACTCGTATAAGCCATGCTGATAATTGTGACAAACCATAACCATATCTCAGAGAATGTCCTATGTCACTGCTTACATTATCAGAGTGTCACGTTTTAGGAGCATGGCATCACCTTATGTCAAGATCATCTTCTTGGTTGTTTAGACCATTGCCACAAAAATATCTTGATGCCGATTGGCTGGCAGGTGTGTTATTTTCCTAAAACATACGCTATAAACGGAAACCTCTAACTCAGGTTTTTAACCATTCTAAATGTATTTGCCAGTTTTAATGTAATTGTATGTCACTTTTGCAAGAGTCTTGATGTGAGTCTGTGCTGTTGTTTAGCTAGAGAGCTTTGAGCTTATGAACACAGCAGTAAGGTGGGACAATAACCTTTGAGGTATACAACTAATATGTACTAATTAAAACATGATTTTACTTTGTCATTATCAATATTGATTCTACATCACAACATTTGAAGAAAGTCTAATTGGTTGAAACGTTGTGATGCATGAAGTGCATCATCTCATCTCAAGTCCCTAGACGTTACTTATTTGTCTAAACCTTAAGCTTTATTTATTCAGTTGTCTCATAGATTGTGCAGCAAGGTTAGCAAAACTGACAGAATTTTTGTCCCTCAAACAGGTTGGGACTTAACATTTCGATAATAACCTGTGCATGGTAGTAACCAAGCCTTTACTTCAGGACATTAAATCAGTTAGAGAACTGATGTGGAGTGCTAACACCTGACCCAAAGAAGCTGATGGGTGAGTAGGCCAAGTAACACCCGTTATCTTCATAGACATTCTCCTTGTGGTCATATATTTATTTATTTATTTATTAGAAAGCTTTACCGTGAGAGTATCATCAATATACAGGGGAATCTGTCTGGCAAGAAATGGGTAGTCCTCTTCACCGTCCCTACAAACTGCTACCAGACGTGCCATGACTTCTTCCCGTTCTGGTGCAGTTCGCCTGCAGGTAACACACAAGAGACCGACTGACCACATTTGACATCAGCACAGGCTACACACCAAGCTAATGCTAATCTATTACAGGTCATTAAGGGCTAACTACAACTTCACCTTGTCACTACAATAATAGTCTACCAGACAGTAAAACATTGTACAAAATGCCAACCATTTTCTGAGGTTGACAACAGGTGATTTAACGTTACTCAGACTGTTGCAGTACAAACAGATTTGTCTTGACCCAGATTTAACTAGCGATATTAGCAAAAGAACCTAGGAAACGAAAGCTTGGAGGGAGAAAAGGGTATGATGTTTAGTTTTTTAAAAGTCTGTTTGCATCTGTTTTGGCTAACATTATTTACATTATAAGGACAGGGTTGATGACAATGACGTCTAACTGCTGGACAGGATAAAGCACTAACCGGCGGCTAGCCAGTTAACGTTAGCATGCTAGCTAATTTAATTTGCCAGTACGATTATAGAAAATCAGGAAGCCGGTCAGTGGATTTTGTGCGCAATAATCTCAAGCAATTACTATACACTGAAAGTTCGAATACCTTAACAAACAACAGATATGTTGTAGTGTTGATATATACTGTCTACACCCTATCGATGCACGCAAACTTGGCTAACTTACTAGTTAGCATCGCTGTGCTACAAAGCTAACGTTAGCAAGCTTGGATACGGCTAATATAAAGTTAAACTGGGTGACTGGCTACTTAGCGACTGTCACTTTCATAAGCTTCACGTCACAAAGGTTGACCATAATCTATCACCATGAAAAAATAAAGGTGCATCTGACTAAAACCAATTATACTCACCCGCGTCTGTAAGTTCTCCTTAAAAAAAAATAAACAAGTGCGACAGTGAGTGAGGCTGCTACGGTGGCGGAATCTTCATTACTGATTTGACCTTTGCCCTGCGCACGTAGTAGCTGACGTTGCAATGCGTTTGGCCTCCAGGGGGCGCCTTTTAGACATATTTGGAGAAGAGCAAAATATTCATTCATACAAGTTAAACCTGTTTGTTTAAAGTGGACAAGTGAGCTCTAAGGATTTCCCCTTTTACATTTTTATTTACTTGTACCTTTCTTTGTTTCAGCAACATAAATGATGTTGCTAAATTACATTTAAACCCTTAAATTTGGTTGGGGGCTTGGTGCATGGATTGTAATCATGATGAATAAGACTTTTAAGTGCAAATACTTAAATGAAGCAAAGACGTTGCAGTCACTGAGATCAGAGCAAGATGTTAGGATGAGAAACTGACTCCTCCCAAAAAACAGCGCTGTACTGTGTAATGAAATAAGCCGGTAAATAACAAAAAACTAAAAATAAAACATATTAAGACAATGGATGTATACAACATTTGACTAATTGACTGTTGACTATTTACAACACTGGTTGTACAAATTGTTTCACAGGATGTAGTCCAAGTCAATTCGGAGACACAATTTTATCAAGGCATGTTTTTATTTGCATAAATATACATAGCATGTACAGTAGTATCTTCTGGATTACAGATCATATCTTATTAAATCTTCTCGGTGTTTTTAAATTGTCAGCGTCTGTCACTCCAGCCCCCCCACAAATTACACAAATGAACCCTGTAGTTTTACAACTGTAAATGTTACCAGAACTTTACTGTAATTCCACAAAGATGTAAAACATATATTACAAGGCAATTCATGAACATGTACGACAGCAAAATACACACTGAAAATAAACTACTACAACTAAGTGTGTCCACTATGGAGTTGGTCAATCCTGTCATGACATTTGCAAGCAAGAAAAACAACAACTGGTTCCTGCTGACAGCTTGAACAAGGCAGTGTCTTTCTACTTCACCTGTCTTTTTGTCAGAGGCAGAGTCTGATTGTTTTTTATACAAATTCCATGATGTGGGTACTAAGTGACAGCCTGATATTCTCTTGGAAAACAGTAAAACCATATCAGCTATACCAATACAAGACATAAAAAACAAAGACTGAGCAACTGTCCAGAGGCAGAAAGGTAAATTAGCTAAGCAGCGAGACACTGGCTCCATGAGTGTATGACATGTGCACAAGGCAGCATACAGGATAAAACTTCCCAACAAGAGGTGACAAAGTGCTTTGAGCCACTGTCTAACTTGGGATCTTGGCTGCATCACATAGAGTCCAACCTGAACTCCTGCCATGTAGATGGCTACATAGCCCACTACAGAGAATATGCCCTCCTTGTTTGCATGCAGAAAATCTTTCTCTCTGTCGTGGTTGTGGATAATGAAAGCCTTCAGCCCTGATGTCTCCAGAGTGAACTGATACAACCCGCTGATCAGCAAGGCAAGGACCCACGACTGACTGGCTGGCACAACAGCCAAAAGCGTAGAAGCCACAACCCTGACAATCGCTAGTGTGAAGAAGAAATTCCAGTGGACGCCATATTCTGTCACATGCTCCTGGTAGCCAGTCATTTTGACACTCACTAGCCTTCCCATACCAAGAACAACCAGGGGCCAGACAGCCAGGAGCTGCTTTGTGATGTGGTTCATCCTGGATCCTGACATGTTCTTCCTCCGGGCCTCTGGACAGACAAGGGCATTTGCAAAGACATATGCTCCAACTCCAAAATCCATAACACCTGTCCCATAGGTTTCTGTTTTAGCATATCGCCTTGGGAAGACACTAAAATCTACGGCAAGAATGCTGATGGCTGTTTTCACATTTACAAACACTCGAAAGAGAGTCACAAAGGGAACCTGATCGACTTGAACGTGACTCTGAAGGAAGGTGCTGACAGTGTTTTGTCGGTGCCCTGCAGGAGGATGACTGCTGATACGGTAGATATAGCACAACACACAAGCCGAAACAAAGGTCAGGCTCAGGATGACCTGGTGAAGAACGCTGCTCAGAACGGTGCATGACAAGACGAGGGGAAGAATGAGCACGGAGAAGTCTAGAAGCAGGTGAGAAATCAGCGGAAGTGGCAGCAGAAGAGTCCTTTTGGCCAGATGGTAGAGGATCAAAACCAGTCCTCTGTTGATGAGGCACAGTGGGGTGAGAAACGAGCCCAGTGCCACCTCCTGCAGACTGGTCCCATTGAGATTACTGACAAACGCTTCCTTCAGTTCCCTCTGAGACATGGCCTGCAAACATTCAAATGTATGTTTTACTACATGAGAGAAACACGGTGAATTGACAGAGATATGGCTTCTCTTTCAGATTTAGAGGTATAAAATTTCACCCAATTGCAAAAATGATTCGACTCTCGGTGTACTGACTTTCAACTACATCATTTTTCGTCTGTTGGCGTTGACTTAATTGTACAAAGGAACACTGTAAACTGCTCTTTAGGATGAATTTCCACCTTCCCTTTGAACTTCCCCACAAAGTATATCTCTAACGTTAGCACCTATCACGAATTGAGTTAGTTAAAATCTCTAAACTATTACTACGACGTTTAATAACGTTACCGTGGTAGTTGTGTTTTAGTTATCAGTACTCACCACGGGTTTGTCTGTTCGGCAAAGGAAATGCAGATTCACAAAAATACCAGTTTGACAGCATACCTATTAACAGTTGACTGCAGTCCCGGGCCTAACCTAACCCAGCAATGATGCACACATATCAGGAGAGCTCGTACGCTTCCGTATTCTGTCTCGTGAAGCATTCAAGACAGCTCGGATTTCTGGCAACTCACAACCTGACAAGGACCCGAGTTTCTTACAAATTGGTAGTACTAGTTCAAAGACCTCTGGTTAAGTTTATATTTCAGGGAACTGATAAATACAGGATGACTACTAATGTTTCGAATTTTGTACACGCACAAAAAACTAAATATACATTGATCCATATAAAGTCAAAATGTAAAGTCCTTAGCTATACGTTTCAAAAGTAAGAGTAATTTCATGGAAAACCGTACAAATCCCACTGGTGGACAGCTGGGCCCATGAAACATCAGGAAGAGGGCGGGAATAAGTGTGTGGTTGGGGAGTTGGGAAGCAGTCGGACAGGCAGCAGCATGCGCCGGAGGTTGTCCCTGAGGAATTTCTGACAGTAATGGAAATATTGAGGTTCAAGACCGCGGAGTAGAATAACTAGAACTCATCTTAACTACAACTTAAACATATTTCCTATCAAGGTTTTCGGCTGACTTTTCGACAGACACGAAGTTGACGGTAAAATCAATGAGTTCTGCGGGAATCCGACGTGACGTTGGAGCAGGACACAGGAATGGAGGGGGAACGGTAAGTTAGGACACCGGGGAGAGCCGGGTCCACGGTTTCTCAACCGGTAGTTTAGACGTTTCCCTTTTTGGTTTATAACATGTAAAACATAATGATAAGTTCAATTTAACCTGGGGTACCTTTGTCAGTCTGTACCGGTGCTCGGTTGTGATTGGTTGGTTGGTATTCAAACGCTTTGTGAAATGTTTTCTGAGCGCACACTTGTGACCGAATAACAACACCGGAATCCAAAGTTTAATGTGCCAGATGCAAGTAGTTCCTATGCGAAATTGACACCAAACGCGTATGTGTTGTCTATAACAACGTATTTCTACCTTGCTTGGGACAAAACAAGGTGGACACACTGTGACAGTGACACACTGAGGAACGTGTGTTCCTCACGAAGACGGTCAAATCAAATGTATATTGAGCTCCAAACTGCAGTTATTTCAGAAAATTCAACATATAGTCATGGCTTGCTCACGCTGCTGTAACGTTTTGTGTCTATCAATGGCTCACATGTTTAGATAATGCCTTAGAGATAGGTGTTGGGGTTGTTGCCAGTTTGCCAGCAACAACATTCACTAAATTGCCAGAGTTTTGTCTGGAGTTTGGTATAAGAACAGCAGACATATATAAGATCTGTACTTATTCTTCAGCCACTTACTGCTTTGTTAAATTATAATATAACAAACTGCTATAACACGGGACTTTGGTTTTAAATGTACTTATGTGTCATGTGTGAATGTGTTAGCTATATGCCAACTGAATGTATTGTGGACTGTGTCCTAGGGTTAGGATGTAGGCTACCTGCTGTTGGATTAATTCTGTCTGCACAAATGTAGTACCTCAGGCTGCTGGTCCAGGCCATGTGATCTTGGCAGGATAAAGCCGACTTCCATTTGTCTGTCTGAAGTGATTTGTGAGTGAATGAATTACACATGACACATGGGCCAAAGTGGTTCTGCACAAATACATGTAGCAATTGCCCATGTAAGACTATGGGGTGACTTAGGCCCCTAAAACGAACCATGGTAGTGAAAAAGCATGTGATGTAGGATGTGTTTGATCAAAGCCAAGAATAAAAACTTTAATTTTAATTGATTCGTTTAATTAACTTTAATTGCACAAAGATGGAGCATTTGTGGGCACAAAGCTCAGGAAATTCTGACAGGAAGTTTGACATTTTGCTGCACAAAGTAAGATCTATTTTGCTGTAATACTGTTTTGAGTATGGAGCTAGGAAATGTACCCTTAAAAATACTTCCTTTGCCTTGAATCCAAAGTTGGCACGATCAGACTTGACATCATGATGACATCAGAGGTTTGGGCACAGCTGTCTGGGATCTGATCAGTGTTTAGGTTTCTAAACATGTGCCCCAGATTGTGGGAACAACAAACACAATATGCATAAAAACCCAATCCTCCTCTCCCTGGCTTTTGTTTAATTATCTTGCACTTTTCTATCCATAATGTTCAAAAACACAGGTGAAAGTCCCGTCTCCTCACCTGTCCCTAAATGATTCACTGGACGGAGAAATTCAGGCCTTCCTCATTGATGAAGACCTACTCCACACTTATGACGACCTCACCAAAGTCAACCCAGTGACCCCAACAACAGGTAACAAAGAGGGCTATAATGTAACTAGTCCCTAGACTGTTCTTACAAGGTCTTTAGTACAAAATGCTTAATTTTAACCTGTATGTATTCTAGAATATAATCCTTGAAAAAAGCTTGATTTCCAACATAACCTGGTGTTCATCTACACAGTCACTAATGTAAAGGAAAAACCTTTTAATATTTGAAATGAAACGATCCATGTGTCGTATTTGTGTGTTCTTTCCTGGCATTTATAGTAACAATTTAGATGTGATGATAAAGGCTTTGAGAGTCTGGAACAAGCTGTGTGTGTGTGCGTGTGCGTGTGCGTGTGTGTGTGTGATGAGGCTTGTACCTGCTGTTTCAGCTAAGTGGAATTTTAAGTCATTCCTCAATTAAACATTTTGTGCAAGTTGATCAACAAAGTACCCCTTCCAGTTAATATGATGGCATACATCTTGGAATCTCAACCTTTGCATGTCAGTGAGTGTTTGATTTGTTGCATAAACCTTGTCTTTATTTACAAATACGCAGCCTGTGAGACACAGTGTGTTTTCCGGCTCATGTCACCTTGGATTGCAGCATTTGCTTTGTATTATTTAACCATGTCGAGATAAAACTAGCTGGGATAAAAAAACAAAAAAACATAATGCATTAATGATTGCTGTGCTACCAAAATGCTGCAGTATACACAATGATAGGGGTCAAGTTTCAGTCAAGTGAGTGAACCAAGGGCATGATTTATTGTGCAGGCAGAAACATGCCAAAAATACTTCTTGTATTCCTTATATATTTATAATATGGTAGGCTACCGGTAACTATGAATCATAGTATCTCACTGTTGATTTCTCGTTTTTACTGTCCACTGCCTGTCTTTGAAAAATGGCATCATGTTAGAAAAGATGATTCCAGGTGGTGTTAGTTTCAGCTCATGGCAGAGAGAAAGCAGTACAGCTTATTAACAGCAGAGGTCAGGAGAACAACATGAGATTGCTGTAGGATAGTCTTTGTTGAAGCTCTTGGACTGTTTAATGCTGCTGTGTTCTCTGGTGTTGCTGCCTCTATCATCTGTCAAATATTAGCTTACCTGTTTTTCCTGTTCGTGCCTAATGAGATTTAATGTTCTTCTCTGGCAGTGCTGAAATGTCTGCAGGCCAGGTACAGCGTGAAGGTGTTTTACACCCATGCCGGCTGCACCTTGGTGGCTCTTAACCCCTTCCAGCCAATCCCAGACCTCTATTCTCTGGATGTGATGAAGGAGTATCACTGCGCTGCTCAGCCCCAGGTATGTACGAAGTCACAGCTGTCTCCCAATGTAATTCGGCAAACGTATGTATATTTCTCTATAGGGCTTCATGGTGTGGATGGAGCTGCCAGCTCATTGGAGGATTTGGCTTTTTCAGAGGGCCGTTTCCTGGACTTTCAGTAGTAAATTGTGCACTAATGCAGACCTTTAACATTCAAAACAACCCAACTGGTACCACAAGTCAATAAGTCAACAATGATCAATATTTCAGCATTATGTCTAAAACATACATCAGCCATGCTGTTTTGTGGTCACTTAAACCACTTCTAACATAAATGCTTCGGTTCCTCGTCAAGAACAGCTTCAAAGTCTAACTCCTTAAACTGTGGAACCTCTGATGGCTCGCCCTCCAGTCAGGAAGGACCAGCGTCTTTATTTATCTGTATATTTTGGTCAACAGGAGTTCCAACCACACATCTTTATTGTGGCTGAAGAAGCCTACAGGAATGTTCAGGGCCAGCTGGAGCCAGTGAACCAGTCCTTGGTGGTCAGCGGGGAGAGCGGGGCAGGAAAGGTAAACCATGTGCGTGCGTGCGTGCGTGCGTGTGTGTGTGTGTGTGTGTGTGTGTGTGTGTGTGTGTGTCAAACATTTCCTGTTACCTGTTTCTCAAAATTTGAGGATTTGCCACTTTGAATATTGATCATTTGAGTTTTGGTCAACAAGCAATTTGAAGATGTCACGTCGGGCTCTGGGAACGAACTAATCATAAAAAGAATCTAGAGATTAATCGATAAGGAGAATAATCATTAGCTTTTAACAAAGAGGCGATCTCTGTAAATTGGGTCACAGGATTAGTAGAAACACTCTTTAGTGGACCAATGATTTGTTGCTTCATAGACATGGACATCTCGTTGCCTGATGATATACTACGCTACTGTGGCAGCCTCCTCCTCAGTGGTGAAGAGTCAGGACACAGTGGACAGGATAGAGAGGAGGGTCCTGGACTCAAACCCCATCATGGAAGCTTTTGGTGAGACAACTGATTGCTTGTGTCTCGTTAATATGGAAATCGCCACTGTAGACGGTCACTCGGTCAACACTTTTCCCCCGTAGGCAATGCCTGCACGCTACGGAACAACAACAGCAGTCGCTTTGGAAAGTACATCCAGCTCCAGCTAGACAGGTACTTACGACCAAGCCTGCTGCACTTCCTTCATCATTACGGGAGATAACATCAGTTATTGAGTCAGTTTCATCTGTTCAACCGGTTATGTTCACATGAAGGGGCCAGCTGTTAGTGGGGGCATCCGTGCAGACATACTTGCTGGAGAAGACAAGGGTGGCTTGCCAACCGGCCAATGAGAGGAACTTCCACATCTTCTACCAGGTGAGTTAACAGGGCACCAAACCTCAAATGGTATTTGAATAGAATTTAAAATCCAATGTAAATGCTGAGAGCATGTTGTTTTTCAGATGACCAAAGGGGCCACAGATGAGCAGAGGAAGGAGTGGAAGATGCCACATGACCAACGCTTTGTGTGGCTGCCAAACTTTGAGAAAACAGTTGATGGTTGGTGTTTGTTTTTGTTTTTTTTGTATTTTACTCTATACATTTTTCATTCTTCTCACAAGTAACTATTGTTCATTTAATATTTTATAGAGGATTGTTTTCATGAGACTGTGGAGGCAATGGCTCATCTGGGCATTGATTCAGAGAGGCAGAGACAAATATTCAGGGTAAGGTATTCATCATCGGTAACCCTTTACTTTAACCTCCTATTTAGCATTTATAAACGCTATATAAACATTTAATACATAGTTTATTACACCCTAGGATGTCGGTGTAAGCAGACCCCCTCCCAATTTGAACTTGAAACCTGACCTCAGTGCTTTGATAAAGGCAGAGTAAAACACCCGGTGGTATTAATAAGTCGGCAGGTGTAGTTACTTTGCTCACTGAAAAAGTATATGTCTGTTTGGAACCCTCTCAAGTCTCTCTCCATTGAGTGAACGCCCATCTGTTCACTCTTGTTTTACCTCGGTTTGTATCACACTCCCCTTTCGCCTTCTTTGGCTCCTCCGTCAACTGGGCTATTTTTCTTTTCTTGAGTACAGTTTCCTCAGTTGTTCCACCGTCTGCCATTTCCACTACCTGGGGATAGCTACTGATAGATCTTCTTCCTAATTTGGTTGCGCAGTGCTTGATGCACTTCCTTTGTGTCATTAAACGAGCCATTTTCCCAGGAGATCGACAGTGTCAGAATTGCACAGAATAACAACAGTGTTTGTCATTCATTGTCTGTTTATACAGGAACATCCACTTATGGGTGCCCACAGTTGACAAATGCATTACACATAACACGTATATCTGCACATAGTGTTCTGTTTATATACTGCGTATTAATGCTAGGAGGGGTTGAAGTAAAGTGTTACCTAATCATCAACTCTCAGTCTAGTTTTGTGTGCATTTTCTGATGACCTGTCTTTCTCAGTAAGCATAGCTTGAACTTCTCCGTTTGTTGTGATGCATTACAGATATTAGCAGGGATTCTGCAGCTGGGGAATGTGAATTTCTCTTCTCCAACGGACGAATCACAACCTTGCAACCTAGATGAACAGTCCAAAGGTATTGGATTTGATTTTGTTTACATATTTACTGAACTCGTTTAGATCATTTAGAAATGTAAGGCTGACATAAACTCAAATGGTGTGATGCTCAGGGGATTTATTCTGAAAGATCTCATAAAGGTTGTACTTTAATGTGTAATGCTGCTGAATTGAAGAATAAATACAATGACATCACCCGGCTCCCTGACAATAGATGTCAACCAACATGACGCAGGTAGATAACGGCCCTCCACTCCCGCCTGTGTCTTAGACTTCTTTCAGAGGGCGGCTGAGCTGCTGTGTGTCCCTGCTGAGGAGCTTCAGATGTGTTTAAGAGTGAGGACGTTGAAGGCGGGGAAGCAGAGCGTGCTCAAGCCATGTTCCCAGCCGGAGTGCGGCATGAGAAGAGACTGCCTGGCCAAGGCCATCTACGCCCAGTAAGTTTGTTTATATATATAAGACTGTTTATATTTATATGCTCTGTCTTTTGGAATAATTGTGTCACTTTTCTCCGTCAGATTATTTGAATGGCTGGTTACATTCATCAACAACAGCATATGTGTAGACAAATCCACATGGTGCAACTTCATTGGTAAAAGCTTTACTGTCTTTTACTTCATTTAATGCGCATCTATTTGTAATTTTCTTTTCATAAACTCACACAGTCCTCTCCTCTCTTTAATCTCCAGGAGTTCTGGATGTGTACGGGTTTGAGTGTTTCCACATCAATAACCTGGAGCAGCTGTGCATCAACTACGCCAATGAGAAACTGCAGCAGCACTTTGTAGCTCATTATCTCAAAGCTCAGCAGGTAGCAGCTCTCACTTTTCTCTGTTTCCGTTCAGAGATCTGTTATACCTTGTGTAATGTGAAAACTTTTGTGCTTGGATATTTATGTTTATCCCTGTATTCTCCCAGGAGGAATATGTGTCCGAGGGGTTGCAGTGGTCCTTTGTCAAATACCAAGACAACCACAGCTGTCTGGATCTTATCGAGGGAAGTCCTGTCAGTGTGTTTTCTCTTCTTAATGAGGTATGCTGGTCATTGTCGTGGTTGTTTTATTATTTTGGTTTTAATTATCATAATTTTATTGATAAAAAGAATAACAAAGATGCAAGAAATATAGACCTTGCATAACCCACACAACAAAAAGATATAAATAATAATACTAATAAACAAACTTTAGCAATTCCATGAGATTTTGCTTATTTATGCCCAATAGAATAAAATTGTGCCTAACAATCACAAAGAATCACCAACAACTATTGTTGGTGGGCACAAACTCAAGGCAATAGAACACAAAGAACCATCTCTTGATTTCCACCTACAAGGAAATAATAGTGGGACAAAGCCAAAATAAAGGCATCCCGCCCCAAACCCCATCTAATAAACATTAGTCATTTGTCTGTATCATACAACATACAGATCTTGTATGATGGTTTTAATTGAAAATAGTCATGGTATCAGACACGTAACGACAAATCAAGCTGTACACCTGTCTCCAGGCATGTATCAAACATGTCTTTCCAGTAGACGCAGACATTCATGAGGAATTTAATTTAAATCATATTCTTTTAACAAAGTATGGATTTATCTTTTCACATTAAAATCCCATTGTAATTTTTTATAAAAGGATGGCATACAATACATTTTCTCTTTAACCCTTTGATTTCCTGCAAAGGGATTGCAGTCATTTTCTTGATGATGGTAAGTCACTTTTTACATGTTTGTCCTACAGGAGAGTCGTCTTAATCGAGCCTCAGATGCAAAGACATTGAGGATTCGTTTGGAGAAGGAGCTTGGTAATAATGCCAACATCAGCTGGGACAAGTTCAGCAAGGAGCCGCACTTCACTGTGGCCCATTACGCTGGCAAAGTCAACTACCAGATACAGGGGATGGTGGAGAAGAACAAGGTGTGTAAGAAAAGCCTTTAAATTGTGAACAAACAGAAAACTGACCACAGATCCATCCCCTCATCTCCTCTTGGATTTGGTGTTTCAGGACCCAGTGCCACCAGAGCTCATCAGCCTGCTTCAGAAGTCTGACAACCTGCTGCTTCTCCAGATCTTCACTGACAAGGAATCTGAGAGCCCAGCTTCCAAGGGGCTCAGTAAAGTCACTGTCGTCTCCAAATTCAAGGTGGAAGCCAACGAAAGCCGTCACCACCAGGGTTATGTTAGCTTGCCTGTAGAGTCATGACACTGATGGTGTTAATGTCCGATTGCAGAACTCTCTGGAGAGCCTGATGAGGATCCTCCACACCACAACTCCTCACTACACTCGCTGCATCAAACCCAACCCAGACTGCAAGCCGCTGACCTTCCAAAAGGAGGAGGTAGATGTTCTACACACACATTCAGTAGTACCACAATGACAACAATACAAAGCAAGGCTTTCTATTTTCACAGGAGGGAAAGGTTTAAATGGATATTTTCTATCTGCTCAGGTAATCATGCAGTTGGATGCCTGTGGGATTGTGGAGACTATTCACATTAGTGCTGCGGGTTTTCCAATAAGGTGACACATTTTTCCTTTTTAACTCGATGTATTGCTTTGTATCTCTTTGATTTTTGGTTGACTTATCATTTTTGTTGTACAGAATTCCTTTCCAAGGCTTTATGCAACGTTATGGACTGATTGCAAAGTATTCAAATTCCAAGTCAAGTCATTGCGTTGGTAAGTACAGTTTGTTGTGAGATCCATTTAAGGTCAGTTTTTTTTTTCTTGTTTACTGTGGACACAGAGTGATTTTATTTCCTCTCTTTAGTTCTGAGGGTTATTTCTCCTTTTTCTTCATTACCGCTTAATACATTTTACTTTTCCATTTGGTCTATAAAAACAGGACTTTCTAACAAAATGTGCAACTTCATATGAACTTTTCAGGTAAATGCATGCATCTCTGGCCTTCAGAGCTTGCTTTGCATGTTGTTTCATGTTTCTCTACTCATTCCTGATCACTGTGTGCTTAAACTTATTTTCATCTTAACCCACTGTTCAGCTGCTTTTAGCTTTGCCAGCTCTATCAATGGCAATGTTGGTCCGCCCGTCTGCCCCTTAGTCAAGACTGGAATATGTCAGCAACTACTGGATGGACTGCTGTGAAGTTTACAGACATTCATGGTCCACAGAGGATGAATCCTACTTCCTTTGGTGATCCCCTTACTGTTCTTCTAGCATCACCATGATGTTGACATTTGAAGGTTTTAGTGAAATGTCTTTAATACTAATGGATGGATTGCCATGAAATTTGTTACAGGCATTCATGTTCCGCTCAGGATGAATTGTTGATGATTGTTTTCTGTAGTGTCACCATGAGGTCTAATTTGTAAGTTGTCCAGTACTTTGGTTTATAACCAAAAACCTGCAGAACGAATGATGTCCCCTCAGCCTTTGCTCTCCTTTGTGTTTAGTGCTAATTAGCAAACGTTAGCATGCTAACATGGTAAACATTATACCTACTAAACATAAGCATGTCAACATTAGCTGTGTCCCAATTCAGGGGCTGCAGCGTTCGAAGTACGCGGTCTACCTGGTCTACGAAGGTAGACCTCTCATTGTCATTTTGAGCATGTTAGCATGCTGACGTTAGCATTTAGCTTAATGCTGGCTGCAGACTCTTAATCTTGTATGAATGTTCAAGGAACCTGCTCACTAATCCTGAATGCTGCCAAATTTGATCAGGTTTGAAAAATGCATTAAATTCACAGTAATCATATCAGTGTCTGTGGAAACTGCTGTTGATTCTGATGGATTTCTCTCACACTTAGCGACTTAACAGTGTTCACCTCACTGAGTGACGTGCTGTCAAACAAATACTACTGTATGTGGTAGAAGTGAATCAGCTGGAGGGCTGCTGTGCCTTGCTTGAATTATGTCTGTGGTGCTTCACTCTAATTCTTATTCCTCTCTGTATTAGATGAGAAGGCCGACAGCAACGACATTCTGCGGCAAGACGTGGAGAAGCTCCTCAGTATAGTGTTGCAACACAAGGTGCTTGACCCCTTGCACAACCCTGACAGTGAAAAACACAATTCATGGGTGCACTGTGGAAGGACTAAAGTGTTTCTCACCCACTCAATGGTCAGTCATTTATATATACAGGCTTCCTCACACATAAATGTGTATGTTTAACTCATTAGAGTTTTAGTTACTTGTCAAGCCTGTAAAGCAAATAAGGACCCTGGTCTTTTTTTGGAGTACTGACCTGCCTGGCTGTTGTCTCACAGCTAGATTTGCTGGAGGATCAGAGGAAGAAGATCCTGTCTCTGTGTGCCTTCTCCATTCAGTGCTGCTGGCTGCGGTACCAGCGCTGCAGACGCCACGCCCGCCAGAAGTCTGCTACTCTGATCCAAGCAGGTAAACTCTTAATGCCCTGGCTCTGTGGCCTCGTTCCTGCTGTGAGTCTGCTGGCTTTAACCTGCCTGTCGGCCAACAGGAAGCAGCTGGCAGAGTCTGTACACAGTGTTTGCTGGCTGAGACTGTTTATCCTGTCAGAAGCAGCAGAAGTTGCTCATCTGATTAACTGTTAATGACTACAGTTACGACGCACAGTTTAAACCTGCAGAATGAATGGCGTGGTTGGTTGGATGCTGATGGTTGAATGTGTTTTGTGCCACCCACAGCGGTGCGGTCCTGGCTGGTCAGGAGGCAGGTCCAGAGATGGAACAAAGCAGCTGCAGTCATCCAGAACACCTGGAGGAAGTGGACGGTGAGCTCACATGCCAAATCTTAAATTTTCTTGCCCATTCTTCATGACTGTGTTAAAGCTGCACAAGCCTGGCACTCTGCCTCAGCTTATATTAGCATTATCAGCCAACCATTTTCCAAACCAAACCAGAGTGTTTGAATAAGTTTCTCTTCCAGGCAGCTGCTGGTTCCCATTGTGTTCTCTATGACATGAAAATCAACTTACAAAGATTTGAAATTAGCTTAAAGGGGAACCCTCGTGATTTTACTCATCAAAGTCTGTTTACAGGTGTTGGGGAGTTTAGTGGTTCCAAAGGAACTGATAAATCTCAGATAAATGTCAAGTGATGTCACTTCAGTCAGTGTCAGTTGGGGCTGAAGACTACAAGTTTGAAAATAAAAAATAAAAACAAGTGAGTATACCAGACTTCTGTAGTCCGCTCCTCGTCTCTGCTTGAGGCTCGAGGCAAAATTTGCCGCCACTAGCATAACACAGTTGAATCTCTGACCGAACTGACGGTGGTTGAGTTGCATCATGGGTAATATAGGCCCAGCTTTGAGAAGAAAGAACAATGTATGGCATAAAAAGGGTTCTGCTGCATCTATTTTGCAATACAAAGTGCAAAGCTGAATCACTCCAGGGACTACAGATGGAAAATAGCCTTGTGGCGGACCGTGGTGAATTCACAGCAGTGTTCATTAATCTGCACTGTCCATGTTAAATATTACTATGTAAAAACTGCTCCATTTCTGTGGCAGGCACTATTGAAATCCTTGGCTGAGGCCGAACTGGATGACGCAAAGGACCTTGTGAAGGAGAACGTGCCAATATTGAACCCTGTTATCAGGGAGCGGGGCTCGGTGCAGCTCTCTACCATCCCGGAGCCTGTTACTGTGCGAGGGTGGCCCATGGGCCTGGCTCTGGCCTCGGCCCCGTCCATCACCATGTCTCTGACAGCCACAGGCTTCCACAAGATGCTGTCTGTGATGGCCTGCCTCAACCTGCCTTCCAGGAGAGGAGAGTATAAAGTGGAGACCAACCAGTACACGCAGGGGCTCGCCTCCATACGGGCTCAACCCAAGGTGAGGGCGCAACCATGGATGCTTATTTATGTGGGGATTTTAATGGTCATGCTAGTCTTGTCTGTTGTATAAGAGATGTGGATAATATTTCACAACGGAAATAATTTAGACAGCACTGGCGCAGAACTGTGGGGAAATATTGAGTTTTGTTGCGTGTGTGTTGTGTGCTTAGTGGGAGAATACCATATAGGCAAGGATAAGTTGACTTCTGTTTCAGTGAAGCAGCCCTATACCTATACAAACCTCTATGTGTGTCCTGTGTCTGACTATGCTGTTAGTGGACATGTCAGACATACATGTCAAATGCTTCGGCTTTGGGACAGACTGAAGTTGATCAGAGACTCTGACTAACAAGATATTTAAATGGGCCATTTCACATGGTCATCCCTGGACTAATGAGTTGAGGTCCCTATTTTATAACTATTTATTTATTACTCTAATATTCATAGGTTTAGGGGGAAAATGTTTGTCATGTATAGAGTAACACATTTATTTTGATATATGGTATAAACACTAATTACAAACAAATGTAGAACCTTATGTGAAGTATAGTTTTTAACAAAAGACAAAAATTCCTGTGTGCACAGTTACATTCAAGAACAGTAGCATAAGCCCTAATTAGCTACTTCAGAGGTGGACACTGTTGTATGAACTTGGTGAAATTGAGAATGAGGTTCATTTTTTGTTTTACTGTCCTGTTAACAAGGACGTAAGCGATGTACTTTTTAGTGTACTCCATTTATGTTGATTTCTATTTTCTGCACCATTATGAAAAACTTGAGTTGTGTTTCAGGTAGGGAACCTTTTTTGTAGCAGTTTATTTGCCACGCTTGGGAGAGAAGGCAGAATATTTAGTTTAAGACTGAGCTGTAAAATAACTTTTTTTATTTTGTAATAAAATGTTTGGCCACTGCAACTGTACTTTTTGTGTCTTGTAAACCCATGAGGGTTAGGCACTCTGTGTGCATGACACGAAAATAAAATAAAACCATACAAATTCTATTAGATTTATAAAGTTCTTATTATCCGGATGATTTTCGTGATTGGTCATTTGAGATTCAACTTGTTTTTTTTACTCAGGGATCTGTAAAGCTGCACTATCAGCGGTCTCCACTTCTCTACGCTGACAGGCAACCAGACATGAAGACTGACGTGACAGGGTTCAACGAGATCCTGCTAGAGAAAACCTTGTAGGAGTTTCCTCTTTGCAAAGTGCTAAAGAGTGATTTCATGGACAAAGATAAAGAATAATCTGGCAGAGAGGTGCTTTTGCAGTAAAGCAGCTGCTCTTGCAAATTCTGACACAGAGGGAACAAAGCTGGTATTTTAAGCTGTCATTTTGTTCAATGAATTTGAGTTTAAAGTGATCATTTACATATAACTCTAATTAACTTTTTTTTAAGAATGCCAAAGTTTCGTACTCTGTAATACGAGGGTGCAAAGACCTGCAAAACCTGCTCACTTGCATAAAAAACATTTTAACCTAACATGAGGTCAGGTAAGCCGAAGGGTAAGATAATGCAGCGTGTCAGGAACCTACAAAATCATCTCACATTCAAAATCTGTCAGATGTGTTCAGAAACACTGACCAGCCACATCTGAGATAAGGAACATACGATTTTGTCAAACATTTGTGGAAATGTTTTCATGTGTCTCAGCAAGACAATTCAAACAATCATCTTTATAAGCAGTCTTTAGGGATACAACTTTAAAAACAAAGGACTGCAGGTTTTTCTCTCATTGTTGCCTCTTTGGAACATCTGACTGACTGTTCAAATGAGCTTTTGACAAGTGCCTTTCTTAAATCTACACTCAAATCATGAATGGGCTCTTAGTATATGTATTTAATGAAGGGTGTTTTATGTGATTTCATAGATTTATTTTGTGTTACAAAACACATTGTTGATTCAGATGCACATATGGTTGCAGATGTACAACAGCCATAATTTATTTTGTGATTTATGCTGGGGGAAAAGTAATGAAGCAAGTATTGCACATATAAAGCACATTGCACATTAAAACCACACACCTGCTCACATAAGCAGCAAATGGTCAAGTTATAAACAAGCAGACATCACTTATGTGAAACAGGGAAAGGATGAACACAAGTTTATTCCAATTGCTGCTCTTTATTCGATAAAGGACCTTTTATAATATGTAAATTTTCATGTTTTCGTTTGTCTAAACCACTTTCTTTGTGGATTTTAATCAGCTGCAATCCAAAGCATCAATGCAAGTACTGTATAACATGCCAATGTCTTTTTACACTAGTGTTTCGCATCCTTTTCTTATAGTTGTAATGTTCAAAACCTTTTTTTTGTTCAAATGTTCGATGTAACCTAACACTATTCATCCTGCTAGCTTTCAATCCAAAACTAACTATATTTGATGCAGATCTTCATTTGCTTGCTAAATGATTTATTTTAATCTTTTCAAGCTATAGATTCAGTGAAATGTGTGTCCAATCATAAAGACAGTTAAGTTGAAGTCTGCACGGTTTTGTCAGTGGCACCAAGGGATCAATGTACAACTTCAATTATGTTAATATTTAGGTGACTGTTTTGTTTAAATAAATGTCAGTGTTATAGAACTTTACATTTTCCTTTCACATCAAACTTTGTTTACATGTGATCAGCCATTATCTAAGTGACTTAAGTACACTGTAAAGCCTTTAGCGCTGACTCAAAAACAAATAGTTTGAAAACATTTAAGCATTTATTTGAACATTATATACAGCCCATGGTACAAGACAGGAGCAACACAAATTACAGTAACTACACAACATGTGTGGCACAGTGAGACTTATTCCAAGACATGTTATGTTAAAAAGACCCCTACCCCCAAAAATATTACCAAAAAGTGATCCAATAGCTATGATCTTATAAATCACCAGCTTCATTGGGTGTTAATGTTTTTGTGTTTTCTACAATTTTTAAACACTGATCTGAAAATTCAGCAAACAGAGGCTCCTGCATGGCGGCCTTCATTGCATCGTCTTTGCTGTCTGCACTGTCAATGGAGCGTAATAACCGTCTCAGATGGGGGTTGCAAAGAAGATCGCTCAGCTCTTTTGACTGTCCTGTTGAGGAAATAGAAAACATGAATTACCCACATCTCACTGAAAACTCAATTTACATGGACAATGGTTAAGAGCAGACAAAAGGTAATGTTGGGTTAATACCTAACAGCTGGAGCCTCTGCAGAGGCACTTTGTCAATGATGTCATTTTCATCCAGAAGATCAGCAACAGTCCACAGCTCTGCAGAGACAGTAAAGCAAAAAGTGATTTTCACATGGGGCATCAGTGCTTGGTGACAAGCTGTTGGACATGAAGCATTATAGATTATAACTAATATTTTGTTTAGGATGTTTCTATATACAGTAACTTTCCAATTCTCATAACTAAATGGATATGGTAAATCTCACTGAAATTTAAAACAGCATGAGACAATGAGATTTGTATTGCACTGCTAATTGAGTCCATGTTACCCAACTCCTGATAAAATGATTAATAGTTTGACTTGTGATCTTCCCGGCTGATATGGACACACTACACAAAAAAAAGAGAATCACAGGAATGAGAGAAATAACAGCATACCGGTGTCAGGAGCATCCGTAGCTTCAGGATCAATAGGTGCAGACTGCACAACAGGAAGGCAAGTGTCTATGGACAAAAATCATTGGTGGACCAGATGATGAGCGTAATATTCCTCTAAGTATGACAGCAGCTTGTCCAAACATCCCATCACTACTTCCCTACAACATTGAGATCAAGTTAATTTACCTTTATGCGTCTTGTAACAGCCAAGTGAACAACTGGAACAGAAAAAAAAACGTTTAAAAAGTTTGTTTAAATGCGATTATTCTAAATATGGGATTGTATCAATTTATTTATTAGCATATATTTATCTACATGCCATTAATAAGCAAACAAGTATATTCTAAAATTATATATTAAAAATCTGAATTAATGAATGGATAAATTAATAACAATTCATGGCGTCTAATTCGCTCGTTCAACAGCGGGAATTGTAGTCTACGACGTCAAATCGCAAATCGTTTTTCGACCTTCGTGGGTTGCCGTCACATGTGGTGTTGATGTCCAAAACAGTCTTCACGTGTGCACATGACTTAAAGTCAATAGCATGGTCTGTAAATATACTCTTATTTTTTATTTAAAACCAAGCGTTCTCGTGACTTAAAGTTCTGGAAACCAGGGACATGTTTGATAAGTAATGCTATAACGTTAGCTACTTCACTGTAACGTCATCGTAATTTAGCCTTAGCTCTTGGTGGATAAGGCGACTATATCTGGTGTTCTTTCAGATTCACTCATACAAAGTTACTCATCTACCCGAACGAGAGCATTGTCTTCCACGATATTGGCAATTGTCTATTCTCATGTAACTCTAAAAATGTTGACTAGCAACGTAAAAACTAGCAAACAAACAAATCGGAAGCTAACTGGAATAGCGTGCAGGAAGTTATTTAACGTTACTTACTATCTTATTTTGCAGGCTGGACATCTGTATTTCGGTGTCTGTTCGCTGCACACACTGCATATCTGCATGTTGGTGCGTAGAAAAAAACTAATGACGAACAAATTGGTAAATGTGCTAGCAGCTCATACGTGTGTGACGACCAGAACAGAATATATAGTAATTCCGGTTGAGGAATCCTTCCTTCAAAATAAAAGCTGGGATTTTCAAATAAGGTTAGCGAGATATTCAGAACATACCAGAAACACTGGTATTTATTGGCGAGCCGCTTGTTCAGCTGAAGTACGCTTAACCTTTTAATTCATCTTTTATTTATGTAACCTTCCACCTGCAGATGTTAAATTGTTTCTACTTAGTCCTCATCATCCTGTTAAAGACGCTGGTTTAGAAGCCTTGCTTGGATAGGGCTCGGGTTATGATACTTTGGAGTCCGTTTCTGCAATTAAGTGAAACCCCAAATAGCTCACATCAGTAAAAACAATCATCTCTCTAGGCTGAAGGCCATATCTTTCAGCATTTTTCAAAGAACTACATCTTGGCCTTGGTTTCTGGATATGCATGCCACTTCTCTGGAATCCAAAAAGGTAAACAGCAGGCCCTCATTCCCTCTGAGAAAACACTGGACACAGAGAGGAAGGAGAAATTCATAGAGCAGGAGGATAGAGCAGGTCCATTGGTCATGTAAAGCAAAATGAGAGGGATTCTGAGATAGATTCTGCAGAAACTATACAAACACAAAACAGGGATGGACCTCTAATGCAGCTTACTAAACCAGTTGTGTTAAATCAACTAAAAAATATTTTTATTATCAATTATGAGCAATAGAAATAAAACAGTCCAATGTGGTGTAATTTTTATTGAATCAAAATACAGTATATCTTCAGCACCCACATAAATTACTGTTTATCAAGCACACACACCACTGACCTATAAAGCTCAACACAAACTATTCTTGCACAACTGTAACTTGAGAGTAGCAGGTCTTGTTACAAGGTAGGGAATGAAATGGAGAGCCGTTTTGAGACTGATTAAAGGACATATTCCCGGTGTCATGGCGCTCCTTTCACTGGGTCAGGGAAGGCAGAGACACTTGGCCATGGTCAACACAAGAAATCCAAGTCTGTGTCCGAATCTGTGCGGTAAACAGAATGAAATGGTCATCACAAATCATATCCTGCAACTAAACATAGTGTTGACATATTCCACTTGCTTGTTTTGTCTGACCAACAGTCTAAAAGCTGAAGGTAATCAGTTTACATTGATAAACAATGTGCAAAACCGGAAATCATATTTGAGAAGCTGGAATCAGTAAATATGTAACATATTTTGTTTAAAAAACAACTTGAATTGTTGACAGCGGACTAATCGATTTACTGATTAATCGTTTTCAGCTCAACTCTTTTTTTTTACTATTCTGGTCTGGGTTATGGTGACAACTGATCCATTGTTTATACTTTTAAAGAATCAAAATATATCAGCGATTCCACCTGTGCAAAAAAATGAAGCCAGGTTTGATTATATTATCTAAAATCATATGATTCATATGGCTCTAGCTATCAGAGTGAACTAATAGGTAGAACAAAGCAAACATGAATTGTCAAGCAACAAAAACGACTGTGTTCACAAAAGCAGGCGGTGTTCACCTGACATTTATGGGAGTCAACTGCTTGACTAGTCTGCAGGATCTCTTTATGTAAAGCAAGATGTTGTTCTTCTGTCACAAAGGCCGATTCTTGAATAAAGAAGGTCGTCAGCAATGAATAAACACTATTTTCAGACTACAGAGGCACACCGTTACCTGTAAACACAGAGGGAAATCATCAAGACGACGAGCTCTTGGTTCTCCTGCGTTTTATTTCGCTGTTGTGAAATTTTTCTGCTATCTTCCTCTCGTGTCCAGCGGGGCAATGGCGGTTTGTGTTCAGCTCGATTTCTCTCTTTGTTCGCCCTTTGCCACAAGCGTGGCACGAGTATTCAAGCAGATTATAATAGTCATACTGATCGTAATATGCTTCCTCGAAAGAAACAAATCTCTCCATGTCTGTCGCCATTTGGAAACGAAATGCAGCACTTCTCACCAGACGAGTCCGAGAGCAAGTAAACAGATGTCGTCACCCTGTGTTTATATACAAGTAGTCACGTGATCGTGACTACTTGGTACTCGGTACTTTTCACTGAGGACATATGCACAATATGCTCTAATAAATATATACTGCTGGTTGTTTGAACATTTTGCTATTTCTAGTTTACGTTATTTCAGTTTGAATGTCTTTGTGTCAACGCGTGTTCATGTCTAATGAATCTGTGTTTTGTGTGTTTTTAGTCTTTTCATTTCGTGAATATTTGAACAAATGTGTTGTCTGGAGGCTATGTATGACAAATTAATATATTTATATCAAATCAATGTTTGAATTTAAATGGTTGTAATGACAATGTTGTTAACGCGCCATGATTATTGAGAAATTAAGTTTCGGGACGTTTAGTAACTGAAATGTGTGTAAATAGTTATGGTAAAACATTATGGTAATAATTTACATTAGAGTGAGGTTTCTTGTACTCGTATGTAACCATTTATAGAAAACAATGCACAAACCACAGTGGACATTATATTTAACCGTTACTCTTATATGACAAAGCACGTAACAACTCCGCACGTTGTTAGAAACCCATATGACCCGAAGACCGTGTCTTTGCTTGCAGATGAAATTATATTATGGAAGAGAAAGTCATGTTAAGTGTTTATGTAGGCAATATTGTTCCTCACACAGCGGCCCGCCCCTGACTGGTTGGCACGTCCTGACGTTTTTCCACGTCGCGGGTCTGTCTCACAGGCGAACTCGCTGCGTATGTATGCGTGTCTCCAGCTAGGCCAGAGAATGATGGCGGCGCCCGTCCTGAGAGTGTCCACCCCTCGGTGGGAAAGAATAGCTAGGCTTCTTGTTTGTCTGCTAGGCATACTGTTGTCTCTATATGCCTTTCACGTCGAGAGAGAAAAGGCTCGGGATCCGAGTTATAAGGCCATGTGCGACGTCAGCAGCTCCATCAGCTGTTCAAAAGTGTTCAGCTCAAGGTAATTTGAATTCAGCAAAGAGCGCTCAATGAAGCTGCCAGCTATTGTGGCAATCTGGGAAGGGCTGCGCGGTTTAAACTGTCAAATGCACTCCGCTAGCTAACAGTTGCCGGCTGCCCGCTACCGCTAATGCTAACTGCAAACTATAACTGCTAGCATGCTGCGAGCTGGCTGTTTGTTAAATAACATGTCTAAAATAAGTTAACTTTTAGCTTATCATTCAATAGACACATTATTAGCTATCTACCTCGATGAAGCTAACCTTGCTAACGGTTAGCTAACGCAACCCATTTCTTAACATTAGACTTGTTAGCCAGTTAGCTATCAACACACAGCCATCAGCACTTACCGATAAGTTGCTGATTGCTAATGTAAACTGAGCCTGCTGGATGCTCTCCGAGTATGTAACTTAAGGGTAGCACATCTGTAACACCAACTTTAGCACAAAAGTTGACGATATCTCGTTCAGAATACCGTTATTGTTGTGTGGGTTGTTGCTGGATGAAGCCATTCATTCCGCCGGATCTTTGGTGGTTAGCTGGCTTAATGTGGAACCTTTTGTGGTAACGTAACGTTTTAACCTACTAGCTAGCGCTCACTTTAGCTGTCACGTTGCTGTCATTAGCTGTCATGCTAATGTCACCGGGCATCAGCCTGTCCCAGGAGTTAAACCCTACACCATAGCAGCTACCTAAAGGACAGTGCACAAAACTGTTCCAGAGGTCAGTGGAGGGGGACTGTACCAATGTTGGCTACCTTAAAGTTTCACTTCAGCTCACCATCACACATTTTTACTAGATGGATACATTACTACAGCTACACAGATAAAGCTGCTGCTAGAGTTTTACTTTGTGTCCCTCAGAAATAAATCTGAGTTTGTTTACCCACAAAGATGTGTTTTCAAGCAGTAAGTCATTTAAAAATACACCCCTTTGCATTCTTAAGATCACACTTTTGTGAAGTTGCCATACTAGCTTTACTGTGGGCATTTTATTAACTATTAACTATTAATGAATCAAGTTAACCCCACCTATTGAATCTCACATATCTTTTGCTGGCCCTGAACAAATACTCAACTGGAATGCAGCGTGTTTAGGAGTTATTGCATATTTGTAAGATGACTACGTTTATTCTCTGATTACTGGAGACAGTCTGGTCTTTGTCACCTGAAATAAGCTGTGAACCATCAGTTGTGACTGAATATCTTTGCAAAGCATAAGGTAATGGCTGAATGAAAGGCAGTTTCTTCCATCTAAATGATGAACTTTAGTCTAAACAATCTTAGTTTTGTGCAGTCTAATCTCTAATGCCAACAAGAGCTATAAAGTCATTAGCATATATCTGGTGATGCAGAATATTGTATTTGTTAATAGTCTGTTTTGTGCGTGTCTGAAATGCTTATTTGTTTAAGAAACACTAGCAAGAATGTCTGCTGTAGTTAAAGTAATGTGACTGTGCAATGTGGGAAAACCCAATTTATTATACACAAGGAGAATAAGCTCCCACATAGTAGTAGATTAAATGAGAATGCTAAACATATTGAATACTTAGAGATACATGCATTTTAATTATTTTAAAATGGTAACATGCTTGGACAGACTTTAAATTTGTGTAATCTCCAACTATTTTATATCTTGGTGTTCAGGAGTTGACTGTGGCCACCCTTGGTTTTCAGGACATTTACTCTGAGGCATAATTGAGCATGTGGTTGTGTGTGGTTGTGGTAAATGAGAAGAGATGAAAAAGAGGTCTGAGTTATTGAACCAGCTTCTTATCTCCATGCCCTGCTGTATAGTCTCAAATGAGACATGGAAAACGTTCATACTGAATTAATTCTAATGTCTCTAAAACAAAATGAGGAATAATTAGAATATGAATAGTGATACAACTGTGCGGTTATGCTAGGGTTGTAAAGGGTTGGTACATTTCCAAACACTTTCCAACAAAAGTAAAGCTCAAGAAGTTTTGTAAATGTACACTTTCAATGTAAAAATCGAACCTTCTTAGTAGTAAGCTGATTTTGGGGGTGGGGGGGGTGGGGGGTGTAGATACACAATAAAAGCAATGCTTGTTTGTGGTTAAGTGGTTTTAGTTAAAAGTATGCCCATATTATTGAATTGTGGCCATGCACTGCATTCAGCATCCCATGTGCAGCCCACACTACTGCACTGTCTGAGTCAAAGGACTACATGCTGTCAGATGACTTGATAATATTACTGGAGTGATTATTATAGCAAAATACACAGTTTATAGCTTGTTAACACTTTCTGCTAGTTTTTTCTAGTTAGCTGTAGCTTGATTGAGTATGGTAATTGGGGAGTTTTTAATTAATCTATTCCCCTTTATTCTTTATTATAAAACATTTATTATATAAAATATTAATAATTGTAATTATTTAAACCCTAAGTTTGCACACAGCCCACATTATTGACTTGAATTACCTACCCTTACCTTACGTACCTTTCCCCATTTGTTAACTTTCGAGCTAGCTAACTCTCCACATGGCACATTTCACATGGACTCTTGTCTTAGGAGAGTGTTCTGGTCATGTACAAAGGCCTTAATCCACTCATTTAATAAAAATTCAACTACACTAAGTGTTTACCTTTTATTTTTGCTCATAATATTGTAAAAGGTTTGTTTCTATCTGCATATACCATGGTAAATACAGCCCGAGCAAATAACCCCCATATTTCCATTTTATTCCTGTTAATTCCCATAAATTTCCATGGTAAGTTTCCACCTTGAATATTCCTGGAATTTTGGGTTGTACATAAATAAGGGCTCCACACTGGAGTACTCGGGCCATGTCATTGTGATTGTTCATTGCAGTAAAGACATGCTTTTTGTTTTGCAGCATTTGCTTTCTTCTCCTAAAAAGTCCGGATGGGTTTGGTCAGTTAATTGATTAGTTGATCAACAGAAAAGGAATCGCCAACCCAGAGACAGACATAACGAGGCATTAGAAGACGTCACCTCCGACTCTGAGACACTGTGATGAACAGATTTTACTGTTTTGTGACATGCTGTTGACCAAAAATCGGGGAAATGATCAGCAGATTAATCAATAATGAAAACAATGGTTAGTTACAGTTCTAGTTCACTGAACACTGAAAATACTTTTCTGTAAATTGTAATAAGCCTCTCCTAAAACAAAACTTTGCTAAAAAGCAAACCTCGTCCAGTTGGTATTCTAGGTTTTTCTGGAAAACAAAAAGTGGGAAGACTTGGGTCTGATTGCTGTATACTGTTTTATTTATTTATTTAATTATGTGATTTCCACTCATTTAGTCCAACTCATTGTGTTTTGATAGTCCTCAGCTGGGATCCAGTCTGTTCAGTCCCCTCTGTACTCCTGAAACAAAGTTCTAACTGCCTTCTTTGCTCATGTCTGTGTGGTTTAGGTGGGGTAGAGGATTTGGACTCTTGGGCTCAATCTTTGGAAATGACAGTGCACTGAACCAACCCAACAGTGTGTACGGGATTGTCTTTTATGCCTTTCAGCTTCTACTAGGTAAGATATCATTTTATTTAGAGAGTTAAGCTCAGTCAGTATTGCAAATTCAGGTGACAAATCTCTCTAGCAAACTAGTGCTGATTCAGCACATTGCCTTCCTCTGTTGTAGCTATATTTGACTAAACATGACTCACGTGACACTGACATCACATTTAGTGACCATGTATAAATAGAAGTATATAGTTAAATGGAAGACGTCCACTTTTTTTAAAGCTTTTCCTTCTAAACAGCAATCAATATTTTGTGGGGTTTTTTTGTCTCAATTCTAATGTATTTCTACTAAGACTGCAGAGATACATGAGTGTAGTAACGGTAAGAATAAGCAAAGTGATCAAAGGGCTGTTCTACAAACAGTGGCTTCGTTCTTTGAAGTCTGTCTCTTATTATGTATGAGTGATCATACATATTTCTTCCTATGTGACATCTTTTAACTTGAAGTTTTCCTCTCCCTGTGGTTACCACAGTCACATTCTCCTCCCATCAGTACGTTGATGGTGTTGCTGACTCATTCGTGCTGGTTTGACATGCTTGCCTGCCGAGTGGCCAGTAGGCTTGTCTGGCCACCTGGCGCTGGCACAGAACAAGAGGTCCTTTTAGCCGTAGCAGTTACTACTCATTTGACTAGCACAATAGCAGCCCAGTTAAGCCAAACTGCTACAGTAGCTCAAGATTTCCATATTAAAGGCAAGATCTCTCCGTTTCTGAACTTCTGTTATTCTCACATCCTTGGACCGTTCAATATTTAACATAGAAATCAAACTACAATACATCCAGAATGTATATTAAATTAATGGACTATAATTATTTATGCATAACTGTATGTATCACTTTAATGTTGCAGCTGGTAAAGGTGGGAGATTCATTTAAATCTCTTTATATACTGCCATGTAGTTTAATCTATAATAATACACCACAATTCATTTCTTGATTTATATGTAGTTTTAATCTTCTGAATCTGCAAAGTAAAATAAATGTAGTGGAGTGAAAAGTACAATATCTCCCTCTGGATTCTAGTGGAGTAGAAGTAGAAAATAAAATGCATAAAATGGAATTTCTCAAGGAAAATACAAGTATCGTAAAAATGATACTTAAGTACAGTACTTGAGCAAATGTACTTAGTAACTTTGTGAGCCGTCACAGGCATTAGATCAGAGAAACCAGGACCTGCTCTTTCAACTTAGGTATGGAACAGCCAACGTTTTTGGAATGATGGAGACATTGGGGCATCGTAGGATCAAATACATAGACAGATGGAAGACCCGCCTAATGACGAGGTGCATTAACGTATCCAAAG
Organism: Nannoperca obscura; assembly: GCA_036024295.1. Classification (NCBI taxonomy): domain Eukaryota; kingdom Metazoa; phylum Chordata; class Actinopteri; order Centrarchiformes; family Percichthyidae; genus Nannoperca; species Nannoperca obscura. The sequence continues at coordinate 9,018 of JAVQJL010101051.1, read as the reverse complement.
AGAATCTTCATGTGTTGTTTGTTACAAATCTAATGAAATATCAACAGCAAAGACACTCAGGAAAGTTGTTCTTAGAACTCTGACTGTACCTCATATGACAACAGAATAATGTGACCGGTCTATTCAAGCTGGATGTCATCACGAGGATACTGGTAACATAAATAGAAAACTGTCTGAGGCTGAAAGCTCTGAGAAAAGTGCGCAGGGACTCTACAGGTTCCTTGTGTGTTCCAAGCTTGTGTCCTTCCTGATTATTTGCCTAAGCTTTAGTTTGTCTTTCTTGCCGTAGGAATGACTGTCAGTGCAATGGCCGCCCTTATTCTCATGACGACATCCATCTTGTCGGTGGTGGGTTCGCTCTACCTGGGCTACATCCTCTACTTTGTCCTAAAGGACTTCTGCATCATCTGCATCACCACATATGCGCTGAACTTCATTCTCTTTATTCTCAACTACAAGCGACTGGTTTACTTGAATGAGGCCTGGAAGCAGCAGCTCCAGGCCAAGCAGGACTAAGCTGTTGAGAACGGCAAGAAAAATACGACAAACAAACGACAACAACAAAAAAAAGAAAAGAAATGTGACCTCTGAACATTTGACTTGCCACCAGGAGACCTTGCTTCCAAACAATGTTTATTCTGCTGTGTGTTCAAAAAAAAAGAAGAAATTTAACTTAAATGTTTGGACCTGACATCTCAATGTTGCAAACATGGAAGGATTTGTAAGTGAAAGATGATTTTCTTTTAATTTCTTTCTCCTCGTTTAACATTGTACTCACTTAAGGAAGGGGCTTGGCTGTGTGTGTAATATGGGGAAACACATCAACCCGAGCGAGCAGAGGCAGAATGCCACCATACAGACCGATGGAGGACAACTCTCTTTTGAACAAAACGGATCGCAGAACGGAAGAAAAACGGGACATTAAAGGGGTTTACTTGAAATGGTTAGAAAGGTCCTATTACTGCACAGCGGATCTGCACTAAAACTTGGAACTGAATAAAGGTCCCAAAATGAGAAAAACACTCATTAGGTTATCGTACAGTTTGCAGATGAGGTTCTATGGCATGGTGGTGGGTTGGGGGGGCAAAACGATTAACATTTATACAGAAGTTTTTTTTTCATTTTTTTTTTCATGTTTACACTTTGTAGTATGTTTCTTTTTTTTTTTTTTTTTGAAGAGGACCACTAATAATAAACACAGGACAATGTGAGATATTGTGTGTGTAGATCAGTCAGATTGTTTTGTTTCGCAATTCTGTAAATAGCTGCTGAGCAATATTCCAGGCTAGATTGTGATTAAGTGTTGACACGAACCTTTAAGAGAAAAAAAAAACGAAAAGAAGAAAACACCGACAAAACAGGAGAAAAGTGACAGTAGATCTGGAACAAAACGCGATCAAGGTCCCAGTTAGGTGGAGTGAAGATGTGCTCGGGACGTCTCCCTGTCCTGTGACCCTGGTCAGGCATGCAGTTCAGAGTTGTGTGGATTTCTTTGTTGTAAGTGGTTGTTGTTTCATCTGAAGCCACCGACACAAGTCTTTTAAACAGAACCATAGGTCTCTTGCACCTTTTCACAGTTTGCATAAAGGCACCCTCACTTTTGTTTTTTCTTTTTGTTTTATGTGAAAAGCATTCCTCACCACCACACATGTGGGATCCATAAAGACTTATGTGCCTAAAGGAGTGTTAAGGTGAATTACCTTTCTTTTTTCTTTTTTTACGTTTGCTGGGTGGGTGTAATGTCATGTTAACACCAGTGTCGCTCATTGTTTTATTGTCACAGGTCCAAGGCTTTATTTTTATGATCACAATTTTGTAAAGTAAGATACCAGTGAAGTGTTCTCCCTCCTTAATAGAGTCTCCTGAGGTAGCAAAGGCTGCTACACTGTGATTGTCTGCTCAAGGGTGGAGCGGCCTGGTGGCAGAAGCATTTCTTATCTTGCCGCTTCAGTTGCGGTAATGCTCGCCTGGCTTTTGTTCACCGTCCAGCCTGTATACATTTGATGTCAATTGAACAGTAACGTTGATCTTGCAAAGCTGAGTTACAGTTCATTTGCAGGATGTGAACAAAACTCAGAACATGCCGTGCTTTGGCGACACGAGTGGCAGAAGTGCAACAAGGTGTAAGATTCTGTAAGAAAACAAAACCGTGTGTTAAGCCATATGTGGAGTTTGTGGATTATTTCTTTTTTTTTTGCTCCAGTTGAAAAGGTATCCAGGTGGCTGAAGGTTTGCTGCAGACACGGAAGCTTTTCATTAAGCGGTTGATCTCACATAGGCAAGGTTTGTACAGAGAGGGAGATCACAGTATGGGAAAAGCAGCCACTGCACGTAGTGGCTTCGCTAGAAATCCACAGCACTGTCTGTTCAGTCCAGCATCAAGTGACAGAGTAGGACCGTCGGCTCTTTTCCATCCAGCATCCCCTGATTCAAGTGTCCTACTTGTCAGATGCATGGTCCACTATCTCCTGGCTTTAAGCATATGTTGGCCATCGGCCAATCTTACACAGAGTCAAAGATGTAGAACAGTCGTAGTAATAACTGTAATAATGTGATTCATCTGTGGTGTTAAACCAACTTGTTAATAGTTTCCATCACTGCTAGTCTCCATGCCCCCCTTCACGTTTAATAGAATTCTCCTTGACAGTTTTTTTCTTTTTTTTTTGTGGTGTGAGGGTTGTTAAAGTATTGACAACAGCCGCTGCCTGGGAAATCATTGACATGCTTCCTGTGGTAACATGAAGTCATCGACTGTGTGTGAAAAAGGAAATTACTTTTTCTTTTCTCCGGGATATTGTCACAGTGAAGTTATTGTCTGTTCATGCATGCTGTAACCCATTTACTACTTATCATGTGTAGGCTGCTTTATGTTACTGTTAGTCATTTTCCAAAGTAGTATGTGTGTTTTTATATTAGAAACTGTTAGTGCAACATTCCAGGCACACGTTTCCATTCATTTCACTATGGGATGATTTAAGAGACACTTGCATCACTTAATCCTTCACAGTGAAGATCATACACATGTTCACTATGTCAATGTTTGACCTTTGGATTTGAGTTACAACAGGGTAACATAAATGTTGTGCTGTAGACTTCAGTTTCACTCAGATGGAGAACCTTAATATGAAAATATTCCACCGATTTAGCATTACACTCCTATAACATCTTATCAAAATCGATGCAGCAAAACCAGAGACATTGTCTTTGCTTTGGAAAATGGTTGGCAGTTGCGTTGCGTTGACGTGATTGGTAGTAAACTGGCAGAAACATGCACAAACTGTATGGCAGAATGATTTCAAATATTTGCATCACTTCTAAGCAAGTCGTCTTTAAGATCTTCCTTATACAGTGTTGCCTTGTCAGGCGTACTTACATCAGGTTCTTTTTCATCTCAACTCCCAATGGGATTAACAACCACACTGTTTTGTCTTCGTCCTACTGGGAACGCCGGTGCACTTACATGGAAGACAAGTCTCCTGTGGATTCACTTGCACAAGTCAAATTCTTTTTTTATTTAAAAGGAGTCAAACTGACATGACTTTGCTAGTTTTCGCGGCAACAACCATGGGTCCCATTTGAGTATCAACCATAGATCTGACAAGTGTACAGTGGGTAGCCTATTATTACGTTCATGATTCCAGTCATATGCAAGCCTATTACACTAGTTGTGTGCAGTTACTTTAAAGACACTGGTAAAGAGTTTGGACGTTTGAGTCAATAGTTAGAAATCTTTGGCTGGTGAAAGAAGGATCACAGCGTTAGGTGATGATTTCATGTCAAAAACGAAGGTCAGAAAGCTCGATACTGCATTCTCATGAAGATTCCTTTAGGCCCTGAAGTATAACTGCCATGTTAGTTGCATCACCAATGCCAACAAAAGTGCCTTCTGTTTGATCACTAGGCCTTGAGCCAAAGACGAGCAACAGTGATAGCCTTGCAAAATGAAGAATGGTAACTGTAACGGGCACGTCAGCTTGCCTTCCTTAAAATGGAATCTGATGAATTGGTCATTCCCAAAGATTTGATATCCAGTATCAGTGCAAAAATCCATTCAGAAATTGCCAGACAAAATGCCCTGTCAAATCAATGGCCGTTCCTTTTTTCCTTCCTGAGTTCTGCTATATAATTATCATCTTTATTTTGTCTAGGTAGGACATGTTTTGTTAGCTAAGAATACACTGTTTAAACTACATGATTGTAATGTTCCTTTTTCACCATTAATTATGCCCTTTAGCTGTATAGACTGTTAACGTTCTGGGTTATTTTAGTTTTAAAGAAAAGTCGAGGGGTTGGAGGGCTAGGAATCCATGTGTCAGCATAAAATGTTTATTAAATTTCTTTGTGGAGGAAAACTTACCGGGTTTGCTTCTGTATTGCCAAATATGTTTTAAAATGCTGTATTTTCTTACATGGAAAAGTGTTACATGAATGGTAGGAGGGTGCAGAAAAAATAATCAGTTTGAATCCAGCTTACTTTAAGGGAAAACTGTGGAAAAGGTTGACATGAGAAAATTTTTTAATTGTGTCATTGTCATGTGGAAATGATCTACCATTAAAACATTCCCTCTGAAACTACCTGTCACTTTAACTTATTTTAATGAGAAACGGTAAGTGTGACTAAATTAAATTACAAGAGATCACTGCTTAAACTAATATTTTGTTACCATCACATTACAGGACAGGTTCACAATGTTCAAGTCTGTCTTAAAAACGATAATGTGCTTCCAATGCAAGTGATGGGGCACAAAATCCTCCTGTGTGAAAATGAATTCCAGAGTTTTTCTAAAGCTAATATCAAATCAAGTCAATTTTATTTACATAGCCCAGTATCAAAATCACAATGTGCCTCAAGTGGTTTTACCATCTGTACAGGATACAACATTAGACCCTGGATTTGACTGAGGAACCTGCACAAAAAACAAAAAGTATCCAGAGAAAGACAAAGGGAATTCTGTACCAAAGAAACTGTGACCTTGGAAGATGCCCGCTTGATTTCGTACACTGCTGAAGCCTCGTTTGAACTTCAGACATACTTTGATGGGGGACAAAATCCACAGTCCTCGTTCTGTGCCAAACTATATTCCAGTTCAACTGGAAGCATGAGGAATTTTTTTAATTTTTTTTATAACTTTGGATAAAAGGCAAGCAAAACCTGTTTGTGTTCATATGGGTACCTGACTGTTGTTTTAAGGAGGACTTGAACAATTGTGAATTTATCCTTTAAGGCTGATGTCCAATAGTGGTTTCAGTTTTTGGTCCACATACTGTGTTGGGGTACTAGTGAGAAAAGAAAAAGTGGTCCAAATTGAAACAGACATCCTGACTTTTACTATCTAGTATCAAAAACCACCAAAACACAGGATTCTTCATTTTCCATAATGCAACTTCATAGCGTTTTTGTAACTTTGGAAACCGCAATAATCACACAACGGTCTTTACAGGCTTGGTAGCACTCCCTGTGATGAGTAGAGTGGACTTTATGTGAAGAATTGGTGCCCCTTAAATTCTGACAAGTCTGTCATAATCTTGTATCTTCTCTTTTTTTGTTTTTAAGCAAAGAACAATGTACAGAACATTTAGGTAGTAGTAAATCTGGCAATGTTTAGGTTTTAGTTTATTTGTATGTTTGTAAAGCGTATAGATTTACCAAGGGATTGAAAGATTTGGAAGGATTCAGATTCAATAACTGCAATCAATACTGGATGCAGATGCAATCAATTGCTATTGGGCATCAACCTTATAGGACAATGGGCATTACAAATCAGTATGTGAACATATTCAGTATCTCTCCCGTTTAGCGAACCAAACTAAACCGTGACTAAACCTTGAGGGCTGAATGTGGATATGTCTGAACCTCGGTCCGTCTAATGAGGCACAGATTCAGTTTACTGGATTCATTTGAAAGTTTCTAGGAAGTTGTTGAAGGAGCTTTTGATGACAATGATCTCCAGGTGTGAAACAATTAATGTTTAAAGTGATTACAGCTGTCTAAAATTGAAAAAAAGCATTACACAAAAATTGCTTTTCACGTTTGGTAAAGAGAGATTGTATAAAATGTCTACAACACCTATACAGCTGCAGTGCCTACTGTATGTTTGAAAGAAATCTAAAGCGGAGTCGAAATATTCAGTATTTGTCCAGCTGTAACACAAAGGTCCATCGTGTGATGAGGGCTCCAGCAGAGTCACTGTATGATTGTCACGCCACCTTAACGTTCAACACATCACTTAACCCTTTAAGTGTGTGATTAAAACTTAACCCTAACCCTTCAATGTTGGGAATGGTTTGGAAAAAAATACAGTTTGCATATTGAGTAGAAAGTTTGTCTTTATTTCCTTGATTCATAGCAAAAATTACTTTTCTTTCTTGATTTTCATATATAAAAATAAAACACTTTTAGGATTGGATTCAGCATTGTAACTCACATGAACATTACAAGTATGAAGTACTTGTATCCTTGAAAAAAAGTTGAAATACAGTCTAATTGGTTGCACAATGCAAATAAATGACAGATGCTTCATCCCACTGCTAAAACACTATATAATGCATTTGTTTTAGGAAATGTCCTCATACACACACATATATATGAGAGTGAGGAGAGTTGTTGTAACTCCCTTCTTTTACAGTGACTTTGCAATGTGCTGTTCTTTCTCTGCCAGCTGTATATCACATATGGAGGAAAGGTCAGAGCGAATCACTGATGGACATTTTGATTGGTTTTTGACCTGGCCTTTTTATGACCGCAATGGAAAACACCGCTTCACACATCTGTATAAGAATATCCTGTAACAGCTAAATAAACTCTTACACCTTCACATCTCAAGGAAACCATATCACAATTATAATCAGTATCATTAAGTGTGAATTGCACCATTGATGAGGCACTAGAGGCTAACTTTTAAATCAGCATCAAAAATTGCTTTTATGTTGTGAAAATGTTTAGTTCACATTGCAGACGACAGGAACAGCAAAGCTAAATTGTGGTTCATGTTGGTTTGGTCTTATGTTCACACAAAGAAATGGTTTTAAGGAAGTTTTCTATAAGTGCTTCAGGAAACTGCCTGAAGAAACTGACAGAACTTTACCAGCCGTTTTCCATAAGATAGTGTTTGCACGGGATAGATTCCTCCTGGACTGGGTGCCCCATGTGGTGGGTGTCAGAATGAGCAGGGGTACTTGTTCCAAGGAGGTAGTCTGCCAGTTTCATTTGCCAGTCTCCAGTACCTGTCCTTCAGGACGAATGCTGCTGCTTTAGGCTGCCTTTGCCTGCTGAAAATGCCCTTCTTGTTCCCCACCACACGGGTGATCCCTGCAGACACAAGAGGGGCCAACAAGAATATTTGTGATGCACAGGGCGCAAAAACACAAGAGCGTTTTGCCAGGCCAACGCACAGATTGAGATTCTTTTTATTTCGGAGTAAACTGTGCTTCCTAAAAGCAGGAAAGCTACAGGTATAAGTAGTTAGAAGTGTCATCAGGGTGTTCTGATGTGTCAGAAGGAGGCCTAGAAAGCCAAAATAGATGCAGATTAATTTCCTATCGGGATATCCTTACTTTACTTTAATTTTAGAGTGTAGATGATTGTTTATCATTATAGCCCATCACTGGAAGGTAACTCTGTATTTCAATCTGGTGTCTGTGGTGACATTCCTGTATGGTGTGAAAATAGTCTCAATATTGTTTGTAAACGTGTATTACATGATTTATATTTGAAAAACAAGATTTGTAACTGAGAGAATGTGGTTGGTAAATGTATGTGTTCTAATCGCGGGAGGAGGATCTATTTAGAAAAACGTCTTTACCACTAACATAATATGCGAATATGCCGAAAGGCCATATGTCCCAGTTTTCCACCAGCATTTAAACCCAGCATGCATTTATGAATCTGTTGAGATGTAACCAGCGTTAATATAGTCTCAAAATCCTGAAAGCAAAGTAACCTGATCCGTGCGGAACACGAGACATTTGTAAGCGCAGGAAGCTTTTTGAAAGCGGAAAAAGGTAAAATCTGAGAAACTGAAGTTAAAAATCTGTAAGTAAAATATTTTCTAATCTTTTTTTTTCCAAGTTACAAATCATGTAATATACATTTACAAATAATATTGAGACTATTTTCACTCCATATTCGTGTGCTGGCACACTGGTAGTTAAACCAGAGCCATATCGAGAGTCGTCAACAGAAGTTCAAAATGCTTGATGGTCACATGATTCACGTAGACTTCAGATAGTTCTCTTTACATGGCTCTGGTTTGCCAGAGCTGAGTGGAACAACGTAGTGACGGTGTAGGCTACAGAAACCAGGAGTAACCAGTTTCTGATGCTGCCAAAAAAAAGAAGATGGAAGGATTACAGTCAAAACAAGAACGTGACAACAAGGACAAACACGGACTGGGCGTCTGAAGTGAACTACAAAACACTCATTCATCTTTTAGGAGCCCTTCCAGCCACCACCTAGCTCGTCTCTGCCTAAAAACAGCCCCGTCTATAGCAGCAGAAGCACCCTCAATATACTTGCGTCATGGAGGGAATCACAGGAGCAGTGAATAAACTGGGTGGTTCTGCAGGTTGTGGTGATCTGCAGCTGCAGTACCTTGTACAGTCATGAAGTCGGCAAAGTTCCAGATGAGTTCACCAATGACATACTGCTTCCTCTTCTGGTCGAACACGTCGTGGTAGCTCTGCAGGACTACCTTCTGGTACTCTTCAGTAAACATCACGGGTGGATCCTGGAGAGCGAAAAGACAGCTTCTTAACCCCGGCATTAAACGGGTCTCTGGGAAAATGTGCTGCAATCAGAATCTCTAAGACAGACGTAGGGAGGCTGAGGTTTAGCAAAATCTGAAATTCACTGCAGCTTTATGGTGCAAAAAAAAAAAATAAAAAAAAAAATATATATATATTATATATATATATATATACACACTACCGTTCAAAAGTTTGGGGTCACCCAAACAATTTTGTGTTTTCCATGAAAAGTCACACTTATTCACCACCATACGTTGTGAAATGAATAGAAAA
>JAVQJL010101050.1:0-44243 GCA_036024295.1 Nannoperca obscura | reverse complement strand
TAACCACTGTGGTCCGGTTGTGGTATTACATGCAGTACAGAATTTTGACATAAACTCATCAGAAGCACATGTCATTTTCAGCACATCTGTCAGTGGAGTTTGGGACAACTCATGTCTTGGGTTACTTGTCAACACTACAGCATCACCAGAAACATGTGGCATCTACCCTTAGAAAGTACCCAAACTGCTCCCAGTTATCCCAGAGTTACATCATAATAAAATAAAATAACAATGTTTGATTACTATAGAACATTTTAGAAACAAGATCAGTCATTTTGCTGAAAACATCTCCAACATGTGTTATGTTGAAAAGTAACATATGACATCTGTTATCCCAAACTGCAGTTAAAGGTGCGGAGAATGGCAAGTTCTTTTTTGGGGCACAATGTGTTTTCTCTGTGGGATTAGCATAAAGAATTGATGGCCTCTTGGAAAAACACAAATGGCATGGAACAGATTTAGATGTCACATAGGCTGATCTTGTGGTGTTAGGGTCCCGTTTAATTATTACAGTGAAGACAGATGTAGTATGGAACTGTTGTGGTTGCATTGGTATGGTAGAAATGCTGCATTTCTATGTGATCAAGTTTATTCTATTAATACTTATTGTTTTTGTGACCAATTTCAATCATTCAAATGATTTTGTATGTTACTGCTCTAATGGTTGCTGATAATTTAGTATTTGAATGAACTTGTATCTTTGGATTCATCTGCTGTTTTGTGGTATAATTGTGAGTAATGTACTGGGTCCATAGACGCTGTATTATCGGCAACATTCTTTACACAAATCCTGATGTTGTCATTGCTTTTTGGTCCCTAAGAATGAGCAGCAGCATAAATAAGTAAATCTGAATTAGAATAGCACTCAGCGAGATGGCTGAATATTTCATAATGGAGCTTATTTCCTGTGGATTTCTGGAGTTCTGGGACAATAGGTAGTTAGAAAGTCACAGTGCTTGTACTTCAGAGTTTAAGCTTGTACTTCAGAGATTTACTGAGGTATATTTTGAATAAACTGTACATCCACATACCACATAATGGATTTCTTAAGGGCCTTAAGAGGCAAAATATTGTATGTTCATTGCAAGAGGTGACGCAAATAACAGGATTGCTGGGGCGGTTTCAACAATTTCTAGAAGATCGTAGTAAACAATAAGTAATTTTGCCACCGTGAATATGTTATGTTTTACCTGGCAGTGGTTGCATTGAGCAGTAATATCTTTATCCACCTGAATGTCCTCTTTGGATTGTTTCACCTGGTGGCCAGTTGCTTGTTATCAGTGATTTATGTTAGAGCTTACCTCCACAGATGGAAATCTCTCTGGTCTCAGATATTAGTATTTTACTGCATACTGGTGCATGATATGACAGCACTGATGTGAGGTAGACGCAGAGAAGCAGAGTGCCGTGATTTAAGAACCAGTAAGGTGCCTTTAAAGATCGTTAACTGCAAAGTAACTTTGACTTGTCTAATTGCACAGTTGGACGTATCTCTTACATGAAGAGAAGTTGACGCAGGTGTATTTAGGAAGCTGATGGATGGTTTGTGAATCTCTTTTTTTGTTGCCAAGTGATTTTTCCATGAAGCCAGAAAAATAAGCATGATTGCCCGATTCTCTCCCAGATCTCTTTTGTCAGTTGATTTTGATGGGATTTTGTAGGACGCAGATTTCCATTTATTAACTCAGTGTGTATGTGTGTGTGTGCCTGCGTGTGTGTTATACATATTTACATCCACATATATGTGTGGGTGGGAATATGCATATGAATGTTACTTGTGTGTCTGCATTTCTGCATTTGTCTGTCTGTGCATATGCATGTGTGTATGTGTGTGATCATCTTTACCTATGTGTGTGTGTGTGTGTATGTGTGTGCGTGTGTTTCCCCTCCCTTACCTATCTGCATGTGTCCCCATGCGTCCTGTGTTTTTTCAACAAAAAAAACACCAAACCCCACCAAAAGGGACTGCAGAACTCTGAAGAGAACGCCAGGATCTCCATCACCTTCTTCCGGCTGTTCCGCGTGATGAGGCTGGTGAAGCTGCTGTCTCGCGGGGAAGGGATTCGGACCCTGCTGTGGACCTTCATCAAATCCTTCCAAGTGAGGGGAGAACCGGACACAACATGCTAGAGCAGGGGGTTGGGTTTACGCAGGACAGAAAGTGGAGTTTTAATCCTAATGTGACACAGATTGGAGCCCTTTTTGAGTTTTTAACAGATTTTGTGATCCAAACGTAGGCATATGTAGTTGTTAAAATGTTATACTTTCTTTTACTAAATTACTATTTAGTCAATGAGGTGAATATCTGCTTAATTAATCCAGAATAGGCTCATTTAAAGTTATCAATACTGGGCTAATCAATCTTGTAAGTTTAAATCTTGCTTCCTCCCTCCTCATCTCCACCAAAAAGTAAAAAACGGGTGGAACCTCTGACATTTTAGCCTTGATGGGGAGGTAGGAAATGAAAGAGGGATGGTGGGAAGTAACAGAGGAGGTTTAGGAGTTTTGCTGCAGAGGCAGGGAGGGATGTAGGGACATTAATCTGGGAAACAGGCAGGAACTCAAGAACCTTAACCAGCAATCTCTTTTCTCCTCTATCCTACTCATCTCTCCTCTTCTTCCTTCACTTTTTCTATTCCCTTTTCCCTCCAACACCCTACTACTAACCCCTTAAAGCTCACCATTCCTTGTAGGCGGGTTAAGCAGTAGATACATTTACAAAAGCACTCCACCAAAAAATGAAATCATTTGATAGAGAGTTTTGGGGAAAGGAAAATAATCTGTTCTCTCTCTTGTGTTAGCTGAGATGGGCCCCTTCATGTTACAGTACAGTGATTCAAAATGGAAACACTGACGATGCAGCAAAAACCAGACTCATGGTGTTGAATTTAAAATCAGCAGTGGTCATGAATATATTACTCTACTCAACACTTTTTAAAACTTACTGTACCCTTTATCTTTATTTCATTTATCAGTAGATTACATATTGAAACATAATCAAACATTTTCACTTTTTCTTCATGATTTGGCCTCACTCTCCCAGACACAGGGGTAATGTTAGCCAGGAGCTCAGTACCACACAATTGCCCAGGTGTGTATATATAGACATACCTGTTCTGGCCATGTTTGGTTCATGCACATTGGAATTGGTCTCCTGGCTAAAGTCAGAGAGCAGTTTGTATTTTACTGAGGTTTTCACTCCTAAGTCAGATGATTTGTCCTGGATTGTTTTTGGTGTTGTGCCTCACAAGGCTGCAGATCAGTTCACTTTCACTTCATAAAGCACCAGTAAATGTTTCATGTTGCACATGCACATTTGAAAACAAAACATGAGTAAACATCAACCCCTTTTTAATCATAATTTCCTAAAGTAGACTGGATGTTTGAAATTGGAATGAAAGTGAATGGACTCCAGCCTTGTTGAAGGATAATACTGTTGACAACTTGTCACTGATGTGTCTCTCTCTTCTTTAGGCACTGCCCTACGTAGCTCTGCTTATAGTGATGCTATTCTTCATATACGCTGTCATCGGTATGCAGGTAAGTTGATGTCTTGTTTCCCTCCCTCTGTTGTGCTTTCTTTTCTCTCATCCTCTCCTCTAGCTGGCCTCCATCCTGTGTCTGTCCTCCTGGAGTCTTGTCATTAGGAGTTCCTGTTCCGTTGCGTCGTCCTTCTCACCTCCACTTTTCTTCCTCCTGCAGCTGTTGCCAGTTTTTGTCTCTCCTCTTCTTCTCTGCGTGTGTCCTTCTGTCTCTTATAAGTTGTTTGTACCACTGACAATTAGAGGGGAGACATTTTGATTTGATTTTCTGGGGACAGCTGGCCTCTAACTTTGATTGTCCCAGAGAGGAGTCACTTCCTCTTGGCAATGCTAACGTCATGTCCTGTGTGCTGTGACAACTTCCTTCCCTCCTGTGTAGATGTTTGGTAAGATAGCGCTGCGGGACCACACACAGATCAACAGGAACAACAATTTCCAGACGTTCCCTCAGGCAGTGCTGCTGCTCTTCAGGTGAGGAAGATCATTACGCTCCTCGGCCTCATTCTTTTGTACTTCTCCTCTTTCTTTTCCTTTTTTTCCAATTTCTCTTAATATCTACCCTTTGTTCATGGATTAAAAGTCAACATTTTCTGCTCTTTCTACGTTATTATTCTGCTCTTCCTCTTCCTACTCCATCATTAACTTCTATAATGTCACATCAACAACATTAACTTTTCTTATCCTTTTCTGATCTTCTATATTCTATCTCTATTATATTTATTCTGAAAAGCATTTTATATTTTACAGAGGTTACCTCTGACATTTTATGACAGCAGCGGGTTAATTAAATGCCAGGATATCTGTAAATGTCAAGCTGTAAAATCAGCCGACTCTGTGAGTTGACTCTGCACATGAGTCAATGGGGGAAAATGTTGTGTCAGTACTATGTGACCATGTTACTGCCACTGTGACAAGAGTTTAAAAAGTTGTTTAGCAGCTTTAACAACACTCAAACTCAATCTGTACACCTTTATGCTCAGCACTTAGCTAATAATTGTTGTAAACTTTATTCTGATTTATCGCAAAATATTCTGGTCCACTGAGGAGGACATCGTCTTCAGTTGTCAGGGGACTCTACTGATAATACATTTAAACTGCCTGGATCCAGTCTCAAAAACGTCTCTGTCCTGTGTGGTTGCGATGATGGTAAGATTCCATGCAGGGGTTAAAGTCAGTAGAAACTGAAAGGATAGATGACATATGATCAGTTCTATGCAGCCATATTTTTGCAAGTATTTTGCCATAAAACCATAAAAAGCTCTTCTCTCTTCTATCGTTCATATTCTATGTTTCGACCCCTTCATGGAATATATCACAGCAAAAAGCTTCCATTCAGAGAGACAGCATACTTGGATACTTCATACTGCTGTGTTATTTAAATGCAGCAAACAGTCAACACTTAATAAATAACAGCATTTTAAAAATTAGAAAGCTTCATAGTGCTGAAGTATTCAGAATGGAAGACAATTGTAGTTTGGTCTTCATCTGCAGTTCAACAAAAGCAAATATGAAATCACATTTCTTTGCTGTTGCTCTGTAAATTCAGTGTATCAGGATGTAATTATGATGTATTTTTGTCCTCTGTGGTGTTCACACTCTAACACTTGTGCATATGTATGTGTGTTTGTGCTTATGTGTGTATGTGTCTGCCTCTATCTGTCTTTGTATCTATGTCCGTGTGTGTTACTATATGCTTGTTTGCCAATGCATGCATGCACACATCCATGCGCCTCTATGTGTGTGTTTATTCATAAATGCACATGTGACCCCGTGCACCTGGTGCATGGGTGCACACATGCGCGCACGTGTGTGCCTCTATGTTTCTGTATGTATCGCTGTATGTATTTTTGCACGCATATCTGCGTCAATGTGTGTGCGTATTTGTGTGGGTGTGTGCATGCATGTCTGTCTATCAGATGTGCAACAGGTGAGGCATGGCAGGAGATCATGCTGGCGTGCTCGCCCAATCGGCCATGTGAGAAAGGATCGACCAATGAGAACAACACGTCCAACGAGGACTGTGGCAGCCAGTTTGCCATCATTTACTTTGTCAGCTTCTACATGCTCTGTGCCTTTCTGGTGAGTACAGTAACAGAAAGAGGCAGATCTGTTCTGTTGAAAGTATTTCATACGATTACAGTAATCATAAATAATGAATTACAGTTAGAGAAGGTGGAAGAAACACACACTTTCAATGAAAAATGTTAACAAATAGTGTTAATTGCTAATTGTTATATGCATCAAGCTGAGCAGAAGTTGCATTGTACATGAGTTATTAGGAACAGTTTGACATTTTGGGAAATATGTCTATTCACCTTCTTGCTGAGAGTTGGATGAGAAGATGGATATCACTACCACAACTGTATGTTAAATATGTAGCAACAGCCAGCAGGTGGTTAGCTTAGCATAAAAACTGGACCAAAAGACCAAGTTTAAAAAAATTTACAAGATTATCCTGTTACTCTTGGACACATTCAAGACAGCTGTTTCCCCCTGCTTCTAGTTTTTATCCTAATCTAAGCTAAACATCCCCTGGCTGTAGCCTCATATTTACCATACAGACATGAGAGTTGAATTGATTTTCTCATCTTAAATTTCAGCAAGTAGTTAAGTTGCATTTTTCATTAATTTTAGAGTAATTCACTGCACAAAATTATAGGTTATACTTTTAAACAGGTCGTCTATAATAAACTATATTTTGTCAGTGTAGTTTTTGACTGATTCCCAATTCTCCCCAGATCATCAACCTGTTTGTGGCCGTCATCATGGACAACTTTGACTACCTGACGCGTGATTGGTCAATCCTGGGGCCGCATCATCTTGATGAATTCAAGAGGATCTGGGCTGAATATGACCCCGAAGCTAAGTAAGTTACAGAGAATTAACAACACACGTCATCCAATTGATCTTCATCTTACATCTGGGGTTACATCTGTGTAGAGAGTGACTATAATGCGACGGCTGTGTTGTTTCCAGGGGGAGGATAAAGCACCTGGACGTGGTGACTCTGCTGCGGAGAATCCAGCCTCCTCTCGGCTTTGGAAAGCTCTGTCCACACAGGGTGGCCTGCAAGGTAAACACACAAGCACGCCCATGATTCCACACATTTCCTGAACATAGCGTGGAGGCTGCAGAGCTGGAGAAAATATACAAAACATTTGATCAGGCCCTCAAATTCATTCTACAACTATTTTGGAGCAGAATTAAAATCACTGTATTGGCCTGGTGGGATAAATATACAGACATTTGTATTTGTGAAATCAGTGTTGACATGTTGGCAGCTCATAACACATTGCACAGTGAATCAAATGGCACACTGACATCACAGCGTACATGTAGAGAAAATAATTGTGATATTTGGACATTAAAATCTCTGTGGAGGAAAATTAGTGGTGACCATGTGTCAAACTACTGCCTGCTCATTTTCAACAAACTATCAGCTGCCAGCATCTAGCATCATCTGGCAGCTGACAAGGACATTTACCTGTGCATCATTTTATTTAAACATTTGCTTGATCAAGCAAAATGTGTTATCTCATGCAGCGTCTGGTGTCGATGAACATGCCTCTGAACAGCGATGGAACAGTGATGTTCAATGCCACACTGTTTGCCCTGGTCAGAACCGCACTCAGGATCAAGACCGACGGTAACAGGCACACACGAACACACTCTCTAATGCAGTTGTACAGGCACAAGATACACACAGATACACAATGACCTGTACATCAACATATAGCATATACATACTGTAGGTTTATTACCATATTGCCTAGTCCCAGTGTTTTTCTTTCTTTACTTAAGGAAGGTATACAGTATATATACACACACACTCACACCTGGAAGCTGGCCATTACAACCCCAGTCTGATCTAATGGCCACTGAGCAGCTACACTTGAGCAGTCGGGGTCAAGAGCCGTGCTCATTGGTTGTAATGAAGGAGGGGGATGCACTGCTTTTTTTGCTTTCCCCACCCAGATATATCCTGCCAGGGATCAAACTATGTAATGTAATGTAGTGTGCAATTGGGAAAATACGAATAACCTACAGTATGTATGCTGTCCGTGTGTGTGTGCAGGTAACCTCGAGCAGGCCAATGAGGAACTGAGGGCAATAGTGAAGAAGATCTGGAAGAGAACCAGCATGAAGCTCTTGGATCAAGTAGTGCCCCCAGCTGGTGGTATGTATACTCTGCAACACAGTTTCATAGAATGAAGCTCATCCATATCTAAACCATAAACACAAATATTTTGGTGAACACTTTTAATAGTCATTACACGACACGCTGTGATTTCATCTTCTTGTATTACTGTGACCACAAACCTCAACAACATCACACACAAAAAAATGCAATTTTAATGTTTTTATGTCTTGCAGATGATGAGGTAACAGTCGGAAAGTTCTACGCTACCTTCCTCATCCAGGAATATTTCCGCAAGTTTAAGAAGAGGAAAGAACAAGGGCTGGTAGCCAAGGTGGCCCCCAAAACTGCTCTCTCTCTGCAGGTACACACACACACAGAAGTTTTGTTTACCTGTGGTCATAAATCTGTATGTATTTGTTACATTGTCAGGACATTCAGAAGATTTTATAAATTTTGACTTGAATAAAGAAATGTGAGGGGGGGGGGGGGTATAGTGTATCTAGTCTGTGAGTACAGATGTGTTGTTTCAGGGGTTTGACAGGAATATAAACATGCCGGTCACTGTGTTGTTCCGCGGTCAGTGCAACACTTCAGCTTGTTTGGTCTTTGTGTAGGCGGGCCTGCGGACGTTGCATGACATTGGTCCAGAGATCCGGAGGGCCATCTCCGGAGACCTGACCGTGGAGGAGGAGCTGGATAAAGGGCTGAAGGAGCCTGTGTCGGCTGCATCCGAGGACGATATCTTCAGGGTAAAGGTCGGATACACACACTCTCATTCACTCTCCAGAGAGAGAGAGAGAGCGAGAGAGAGAAAGAGATGATCAGCGTCCAGCTTGAAGCCGCATCGTTGCTCCATACACATACACAGACGCGCTTGCATGTGCTCAGACATTTATACATTAAGCCTCATTCTCCACCGCAAAGCTTGGCCACCAGTCACTACGGATACAGAACATTTTTATAACTGGTTGTGTGCATTTTGGAAGCGCATCCAGTGGCAGCAAACTGCAAAATAAGAACAACACTTATTTCTTATTATACAAAAACTACAAAGTCAAACATTTCATCAAAGAATTGAGCACTGTAACTTTAAACCTTAAACCTACACACACTTCTTCACTCAAGGGTGAGTTATGCTAATTATCAGCCTCCATTGTGTCATTGCATTAATGTTATTTGTTTGGTTTACTGCTGTATTCTTTTACATTGACCTACTGTATGTAACACAGATAGACTGAAACAATGTAATTTAATTAGAAATAGAATCACACCACTCCTCTGACATCCATCTTTTATTGAACATTATGGAGGTTTTAGACCAAGATTTAGTGCCTGATTCATTCAGTCTCATAATCATTCTGCTCCCATGTCAAAGATCTCCTCTGTTAAAAATACATTTCTGATTTGGCGATCGCAAATACAACCTCTCCTTGGTTTGTGACACAAAGACTTTACTTTGCATTTCCATCTTGGCTGAGAAAGGCTTTGCTGCTGCTAGCAGTGAATGTGACAGTAGTGATTCTGTGAGAGTGTTTGAGTGTAGTTAGATATAAAGATATTTTCACACAAACGTCATTTTAACTCTTGGTCTTTTTCCACTATTCTCATCTCTCACCTCTCCTCCTCTTTTCATCTTGCTCTCTCTCCTCTCACCCCACAGCGCACAGGTGGGTTGTTCAGCAACCACGTCAACTACTACAACCAGAACGATGGCCGCGGTTCCTTCCCGCAGTCCTTCACTACCCAGCGTCCTTTGCACATCAGCCAGAAGGGTTCCCCATGCGAAGGCGAGAGCCCGTCCCACGAGAAGCTCATGGACTCGACCACTTTCACTCCTTCCTCTTACTCTTCATCAGGCTCCAATGCCAACATCAACAACGCCAACAACACTGGCATGGCCGGGGTGGCGACACAGGGTATCAGTCGATTCCCAAGCCCGTCCATAAGCACTGTGGACGGGCACACAGGACAGCCGCTCACCCCCATCCTGCTGCCAAGATCTGCATGGTGCTTTCCTCCAAAGAGGTGAGTGCATCTTACATTTGCATCTTATTAAGTGTTTCACATGTTTTTCTTTTATTGAAGTGGTGTTTTGAGTCTTTTTTCCTTTTCTACTTTATGTGCTCTTGAACTGAGGCAAGAATTATTTGTCCATCTCTTTCATTTCGTGACCATCATTACAGATATGTAGCTAGCCAGCTAACATAACAACATGACTTTTAAGAATGGACATAAATGCTTCTTCTATTTCCTTCACTGTCTTTATCCTTACTCCTCTCTTTTCCTGTCTTTTGTTTCTGGTGGCAAGCAGGACGTGTTTTTATGACACCCTCATGCGGTATGTTGCCAGGGGACAGAGAGAGAAAGGGTGTGTGTGTGTGTGTGTGTGTGTGTGTGTGTGTGTGTGTTTGTTGTGTTAGTCCCCTAAGTACATGCAAAAAGGTTTCATAATGTTATATAAAATGGCATTGCTGTCAGGGTGCTATAGTGATACTCGTTGCTATGCACGTAATCCTTTAGCTGCTATAGCAAAAGCCAGGCTCTATGGTAAAATCTGCTACCAAAGCCATAGATAGACTGTTTGGTGCAACAGAGCCAAACATTTTCTATCGAAGGCTCTTATTGCTGCTGTTCTCCGCTGTTTAGTTGTATGTTACAGCAGGTCTGGGTTAGACACAATATCTGCTCTTGGTCTATCACCTATGTAGAAATTGTAATGTTTGGGAAACATCTGAAAGCTCAAACTTATCTCCTATTGTGATTATAATATATCTAAAATATACAATTGTGGAGTATTTAGTTAAAACAAAGCACACTGTACTGAGCTAACTAATGTTACGTTGCCATGGTTTCTCTTTTTGCCATTGTAGAGGCAAGATTCTAAGGTTGGTCTGACTGTCCTTCAGCTTGTCAGTTGGTCTGTCTAACAATAAACCCAGAGCAAGATATCTGTATATAGCTACTGGCTAAATTGCCATGAAATTTACTCTGGATATTGGTGACATGGTCCCCAGAGGATTATTAATTACCACATTTTATTTAGTACCAAAAGTGTACACAAGAAACATTGATCTAAAAAGATCACCATAAACTTTCCGATAGCACCACCGTCAGAACAGACTTTATAATTTTAGCCTTATTACTGGCAAGGCTATGAGAACATCAAAATCATTAAAATGTTGGTCTTTTATTTCTCCCTGAAGAATCAGTGCAGTTTCCAGGCGTTGGCTAGTGGAACTTTTGACTTCTGATTTTGTTTACAAAATGTTCTGATCCTAGAAGGTTAGCCTACCTGTGTGGAAGATTCAGATGTTTGATAAAGGACAGCTCGGTTATAGTTAATTAGAAAGGGGTTTTTTTACTCATTCACTTTCCCTGTATAGAGAAAGTTTGTGATCTAGAATTAAGTGCTCCATTGCTGTCAAAGCAAAGTGTAAGCTTTCCGATGCACTATCTCTTTGGATTTGCTTGGTTTAGCGACAGGGTAACCTCCACCCGGTGGAGTGAGCTTGATCAGACTCATCCGGTCTCAGTCAGGTTTTGATCAAATGCTATTCTAACCCAGAGTTTGCTGTGGAGCCCTTAAATAACTATGGATTAAAGGGACATCTTGACATTTAGAAATTTGATTATGTGCTGAAAAAAACAAAGAATAGTAAAGTTGTATTTGTGAGCGTTCATCATTAAAAATAATGGATGCTGCAAACTGCAAGCAAAGCAGTTTGTTATGACTCTTCATTTGAAACACAATCTTTTGCAGATGGTTTTGGGGAGCTGACACACCGTACCCTTTAAGCAAATAATCTGACGAAGGAGAAAAGATTAACTTTAAAATGTCAGGATGTCTCCTTTAAGCTTAAGTCTGGAGTATGAAACAGATGTGGACAGATTGGATGAAAAGACATCTTTAGAATACAAAGAGAATACAATGTAATCCAGCCTTGCTCACAAAAAAAAAAACACACGACCAAGATCTCAGCATTTGAAAAGAACAGACAAAGGGGACAGTTACAGACTTTCTTGTGTTTTCTTGTAACAAACTTTTATCCAGGTTAATGTAGGCATCATGTTCACTTCTTAAGAGACAAGTGTAAAAGACAGCATCTGGTTCTAGGACTTTATTGGTCTTCTTGTTAAATGATGAGAACAGCATTAAAAGTACCTGTTTAATTTCCCTGTAGGCCCACATTAAAATACTGCTCTCCAAGTATTAGCCAACAACATTAGCCGTTACGAGCCATTATCTGGTCTGTCCTAGTTTTTGTTTTTTAAAGATGTCTGCACCTCAGTCATGCCATCAGTTCATCATATTCCAGGAGTTGCCTTTGATGCTTTTTACCATTTTGCTTTAACAAAATAGTTATTATTATAGTTATTCCCACCTGCTTCTTCTCCTCTTCCTTTTTCTTTTTCTTTTCCGTCCTTCTCTTTCCTTTTCCTACATGCAGTAGTTAAGGGTTTCTCAGTCTCTCTCCTCCTAAGCTCATCTGAGTTTTTTTTATTTTGCTAATCAGCTGCTTCTTTTTTCTGTGTGTTTCTGTCTACCTATTTGTCTACCTGTTTTTTTTGTTGTTTTTTTTACGTCTGTGGTACGTGTTTATGTTCATTTTGTTTGTTTGTTTGTTTGTTTGTTTGTTTTGGGTTGTGTGCTTGCGTGTTGGTTCGTTTGTAGCTCGGACTCAAGTGACAGCCGCCTGCCAATCATCCGAAGAGGCGAGGGGTCAACGGAGGAAACGTATGATGAGAGCTACGGCGACGACAGGGAGTACCACGAGGACGACCACTCGCTCTCCTCTGACATGTACTGCTGAACCACACACAAACACACCAAACTATTTGAAAGTTTTCATCTCTAAATGTATTCATGAATTCCTCTTTGTGTGTCTGTGTGTACTCATAAGGCTGGTGTATCATGATGATACATGTAAGCAGTTGACTCCCATGGAGGAAGGAGAGCAGGTAGAAGACAGCAGAGGAGGAGGAGGGTGGCAGTCTCCCAGGAGAGTATTCCTCTGCCCCACCTCTCTGGGTGAGTAGACACAGGGAACAATCTTTTCTAAAAGTTGTTCAAAAGTATTGGTATTAACTAGTCTGTTCCTGTGAATAAAATGCCTCTTTTTTCTATATCTGACACATTTTTTCCACATTTGTTGGGCGTGTGTCTCAGCACGGAGATCGTCCTTCCACCTGGAGTGTCTCAGGAGACAGTCAAGGCCAGATGTCTCCCAGAAGACGGCCGTACCGCTACACCTTGTACATCATCAGGTAGAAGATGCCTTCTTATATAAACACAAAGGTCCTCTTACATACACATCTTGGATACACATATGCAGTGTTGTACATACAGTATGTAAAGTTGAGCTACCAGCCGTGCCGTGTTTGGCAGACACATTTTCCCCCTCTCTCTTCCAACACTCTCCCTCGGCTCTCTCCTCCTCCAGGCTCTGGCAGTCGCAGGGTTGAGTCCTCTGCTAAGAAGGAGTCACTCACCTACCCTCTTCAGCCGGCTGTGCTCCACGCCTCCAGCCAGTCCCACAGGTATACTGCATCCTGTGCGCACAGGCCAAAAAGCTGTTTGTCAATTACTGGCAAAAATGTGGCATTGCATTTGCTCAGCAAGCACAGTTATACCTTTTATTTAAAGAGGAAACAAAACAGAATCCAGAATATTGAATTTTAAAGCTCATTATCTTTCTTGTCGTGTTGGAGCCTCGTCATTGTACTTGAGATAGATTTGTTCCCCTAATTGTTGCTTCACCTGTCTTTGTTTTTCTAGCCCATGGCAGTGATGACTCCTACCAGCGAGTGCCCTCTCTGAGGCTAGAGGGCTCCAACTCCCATGAAAAGCTCAATACCAGCTTGCCCTCTGTTAACTGTGGGCCCTGGTAAGATGAAGTACCTTGAAATGAACTGTTACAAGATAATGATAATACTTATGATGCTGTAGGAACAATAATAATATTAAACAAACGTATTGCTCCTAGGTACAGCGACAGTAATGGGAACAGCCGGGTGCCCAGTTCTAGCCCCAGCGTGTCCGCGTCCAATCAAAGGCCACCACGGCCGGTGTCGCTCACAGTGCCCTCGCTACTGGGAAAAGACTCCAGCTCACTGTCTCACGGCAGTGCAGGCAGTCTGGTGGAGGCGGTGAGTGTGTGTGTACAGGTTGGAGAGGGTTTCACTTAGTCTGCTGGAGCTGAAACCCTCCTCAATTTGTGAGGATTCGCTGCTTTTCCTTGTCTTACGACAGTGATTCCCAACCAGTGGGTCACAATGTGAGGGGGGCACAATATGTTCTATTCTATTCTATTTGAATTCCTATCTCCAACTTTAGCTTTCTTTGTGAAATATAGTTTTACCTCTTTGGGCCTTAAAAATGTATTCACGTGAGACAATCTGAGAGGTTTGGAGATCAAAGTGTACCATTTATAGACGTCTGACATCTGTGATAAAGTGTCACACGTAGACATTGCTTTTATGTTAAACAACCAATTTTATGACATCCCTTTCAGGAAATTGCCAATTTCCACTTTTTTATTGACCAAACGAACCAAATGGATCAAGAAAATAATCAGCAGATTAAATTGAAAATAATCATTAGTGGCAGCTGTAACTACATTAAAGTTGACTTTTCCCTCCCTCTACCTCTATTCCATCCCCCCATTGCTCTCTATCTTCCTTCTTTCCGCTCTGACTATTCCTCTCTTTCCAATTTCCCTCTCAAGGTGCTAATATCGGAGGGTTTGGGTCATTTCGCCCAGGACCCGTCGTTCATTGAGGTGACTAAAGCCGAGCTGGCTGACGCCTGCGACATGACCATCGAGGAGATGGAGCACGCCGCCAACAACATTCTCAACAGCAACAGCGCCACAAACGCCACATCCAGCACCTCATCCATGTCCCTGCACAGCCCCAACGGCAACCTCGTCCCCCTCCACACAGCAGCAGAAGCAGCAGCAGCAACGCACAGGGACCGAGTGGTCAGCGAGGGCGGGGGAGAGGCTGGAGGAAGCAGAGGCTCCGTCCACGGGCCGTCCTCGGTGGAGGAGCGGCAGGAGCTGCTAGCAGGAGGGAGGGTACGAGAAGAGCAGGAGGAAGAGGCAGAAAGGAGGGAGGAGGGGCACCACAGAAGCTCAGCTGTGATTGGAGGAGCGCGGCAGACGGACAGCGGGCTGTTGGAAGATGAGGATATGGAGTGTGTGACGAGTTTGTAGGGCTTGGCAGGTTCGATTGGCCGACTGGCCCCTCTGACATCATCAGAGACTGACGCTTGTCAGTGCTGGGTAACAGCGCCGCAGCTGGCTTTGTCTGTCCTCGCCCCTTACACACACACACACACATACACACACACTGTCTGCCTCTCTGCCAGACGTAACCGCTCTGGACATTGGCAGCCAGTGACGCAAACTCAAACACCTGGTTATGACTTTGTTGGTTTATATGAGTTTGTATGTGCGTGAATGTTTGTAGTAAAGTATACCACACTATACTCTGAGTGTATGCTTGTGTATGTGTGTGATCTATGATTTTTCTCTATTTGTACATGTTTGTGAGTGCGTGTGTTCTCCACACGTGTCTAAATGTGTGTCTCTAAAGTGCCTCACAGTTTTATCATGTCCTCAAAGTGTAAAGAGCAGAAAAGTAGAGACAAGCAAAAAAAAAAACAAGCAAGGGGAAAGTAGAGATGAAGGAAAGGTAGAACGGAAACAACAGAGGCAGGAAGTTCTTTTATGGATTTCCTGCAGTCGACATGGTGTGTTTATTGTTTTCATTTCCTCTGCCTACTTTGGTGTAGTGTTATTGTTGTTTGTCTGGCCGCCATGAAGCCAGATAGGGGACAGCAGACCAGCTTGTGGCAGGGGTCAGTTAAGGATTCATATCTGACTGCACCCACATGAGGTCAAAGGTCAACTCCTCCTTCTTGGTTCACTGATGATGAAGCGCTGTATTCAGTAAACGGGGCCGAGGAAAACCCTGTTTGAAATCTAATTTCTCTTCCTCTTCCAAAGCTAAGGAACCTTGGAGCACAGCCCTGCCATGCTGGGGGTGGGATTAAGGTGACACACCAACCCCAGCCAAGGGGGGGAAGGATTTGAGGGATGGACCAACATCCACCACAGGGCTGCTGTAGGGGGCCACGGTCAGAGAGAGACTCTCTGTCTCTGGCCGACAGGAAGCTAGCCAGCTCTTTTATACGCTGGTCAATAAGAAGCCAGCGAGAGACAAACTCACCTCGTTCGTCAACTTGATCTGGCTTTGCCTCCTCCGCCGCTTTTCCGTGTTTGGCCACACCCATTACCTGCCCCAAACAGGAAATGGGAGGAGCATTTGGTGGCTAAGCAAAGACAGCAAGCCCCCTTTTCTGCCTCATACCTCGCCGTTCCTCACTCCTCCCCGCCTCCTCCCTCTATCCTTCCTCCCTCCTCTTTAGTTATTGCACCATCCGTCTCCCTCAATCGCTGGGTTTTTGCTTTTTCAGCCCTCTGGGAGGTGAGTGTGTCGAACAGGGCAACAGAGACGGAGGGTGGAGTAGAGAACGGGAGTGACCGATTTAAAAGAAAACAGACTCTGGGCATGGATCTGTCCGTAAATCAACCTCACTTCCTTCTCCAAGACCCTCCTAATCCTCTCAGCGTGGAATCCTATTGGATTTGCTGCCACACACACTCTCTCTACAGACCACGCCCACTATGTATTTAACAGTTTAATATTGTGCGAAACTGGCTAGCCATGACTATTTTGTTTTATATTCATGATGTTATTGGTTTAATTTATCCTTGATTTGTTTGCACAATCGGGGTGCTGGTCTTATAAATGTATTTTTGCTCGGTTTATTTTAGGAGAATTTTAAGAGGTTTTAAGTAACGAAGCAGGGCGTAGTTTTTGCGTGCGAGTGTATAACTATTTGTGCGTGCGGGTGTGTGTCTGCGTTTTAGTACAGGATGTATGTGTGTACGAATGTGTGAGATAGTGTGTATCTAAAAGGGGGGTCTTTCTCTCTATCAGTATGCACCTTTTACAGATTGTATCTATTTATTTATTTATTTTTCCCAGAAGAGAAAAAAATGTGTGTGAGGATGTGTGTGTGTGTGTGTGCGTGTGCCTGTGGTCGAGTGGTTACTTGTGTATTCGAAAAAGCTGATTTTAAGCCTAGACAGTAAATTAAGGTAGCATTACAAGTATGGTATCTTGTGTGTGTGTGTGTGTGTGTGTGTGTGCGTGCGTGCGAGGGTGTGTGTGTGTGATAATGGGCCTCCTTAACACAGGGTTACCATGGACAGGCATGCTTCCAAAGCTTTGTGATTTCTTTAGCACGGTTTTTACTTTTTAGCCAAGCTGCAGAGTCAGAAGCCGCTCTCTCTCTGAGAATTAGTCATTGCTTAACTTTTCTTTGTTTTTCATTTTAAAGCTAGTTAGGCGCAAGGTCTCCAGCGAGGTCACGGTGACGGTTAGGTTTACGGCAGTGACGAGATTCGGCACTGCAGCTTGGCCAGAAGGTAACAAGCCTTTTGGCAATTGCTGCTTTTCTTCTTTATGGTGGATGGTCGCTCTGAAAAGGTAGAAGCACCCAATTTGTACTGCCACAGTGACGCCTCGTGAATGAACTGGGGTATGTGACGCCCTGATCGCTCGACTGTAACATACCGCAATCACATTTTTTTATTTAATTGTAGTTTAAACTCCAAATGAACTATTAGGGCTGGTGTAACGATGCTGCAAGACTTCTGAATCATATCTCTTTGTCTGAGGTCTGCTCATATCACAAAACATTATGATTTATTGTCATTGTTAGAAATAAAACAGGCCCCTGTCTGTAACCTCATTTACTGCTAACACTAAGTTATGAAGTTGTACTACAGACAGGACAATTACTGGTAATTGATTAGATATGATAATTGTTTGGTTAAAGTGATAAATTATTGGATATAGATCAGCTTGGAGGGAAATTGCATCCCGGATGATCCCCTGGTGAGAGTTTTCCCTTTTCATTTATTTGTAATGGACTTTAGGTAGCACGCTGACACATTTTTATTAACCCTTTCTCTATTATGGCATAGGTATGGACCTCAGGCCTCCGACATTACACAAGGCAAAGGTCTCTCTTTGGTATTGTATCTTCTCCAAATAAACCATTCCTAATGTCAGTATCACATCCTTTGTACCAATTGTCACATTTATTAAACAACTTTATAGTATTTAAAACTGAAATTATTCAGTTCTGCTTTCTAAAATGTTATGCTAGCCACTGAAATTTTGGAAAAACATAATTGTTGTTACCACCACAATCCTGATGCAAAGTCAGCTAGACCCTAGGATAGTAGATTGAAAGTCTGTATGTTACCACTGTAGCGTGACATCAGTGCACACATGCAGATACATCTCAGTGGATCTTCAAAACAAAACAGCAGAAAAAGATTTTGTAATCAAGTCAATTTTATGTTAGAGTTATAAAACATTATATACAGTACTTTTAAATTATCTTATTAGCTCTACAACAATCCAAATATGTTGCAATACCCTTGGACAATTCAGGAAACTGTTGCTCTAAAAATGGGCTCTAAAAATCTCACTTTGAAAGACATTGAATCCCTACTTAGAGGCACGTGTCAACTTATAGCCATTAGTTTTCACTTTAATTTACCATTAAGGACTAACTGCTTAGCCCTCATTCCTACATGTTAAGCAGAGCAGGTTTGTGGCAGGGAAGGGTACGCGTGAACACACTGCCATATACACTGCATCCTGTGCCAGTAACAGACTTCTGACATTATTATGCAAACTAAATGTGAATGTTGAATGTGTCTTTAGTGGCAGTGCTATTGTTGTTTTGTGGTTTTATGATCATATTGCAAACCCTGAAGAAGTCTGTGTTGTCAAAGGAACACCCTCCCTGACATTTAGTCTGTTGTTTTTTTCTTATCCAGAATCATTTGGTTTCTTTCAATCATTATAAAAACACCATTAAAATATTTCTTTATTGAAATAACTTGGTACCATAAGCTAACAGGCTACTTTGCGGTTAGTGGCTCATTGTCAGTATAAGCTGCTTTTTTTTTGGTCAAACTTTAAGCCTAAAAGGTAGGAAGGCAGATTAAAGTCAAGCATGTTAATGTGTGTGCAGGGAAACATCTGGGTTCTGTGTTTTAACCTTAAAGTTAACTCACGTTGTGCTTTTGGTTTCCACACTCTGTTGGATCAGCCCTGGTAAAGTTGATTTAACCCTGA
Source organism: Nannoperca obscura (assembly GCA_036024295.1). Lineage (NCBI taxonomy): Eukaryota > Metazoa > Chordata > Actinopteri > Centrarchiformes > Percichthyidae > Nannoperca > Nannoperca obscura. The sequence goes on along the minus strand of JAVQJL010101050.1, from coordinate 25,334 downwards.
ATAATGAGTTGTCCTGGTTATTTGTGCTGGTTTACTTATTACCATGAAGTCTAAATCCTCAATAATTAATGTATCCAGCAGGCACCTGAATTGTAAAGTAGTAGTTTTTTGCATTCAAGCTGCTACAGGGAGCCAGCTTTGAGGATAAAAGAACATAGAGAATGAATTCAGATTGAATCCTTTACTTTTGTGTTCCTAATAAATGTGCATTTACATATTATAGACATGCATACTCATATAGAGTAACCCTGCATATCAGAAGTGCCGAACCAGGCTTTGTTGTGTCTCTTTAAAGGCTCTGTGGTTTCAAATGCAGGTGAGAGCGATTCAGAGGCCTGTAGTGTCCCTGTGTGGAGTGGAGCAGCATTGCCATTTTTATGTCATATATGAGTTAGCATGAACTATGAGGTGTTGTGTTGCAGTATATGGTATGAGTGGGTGTTATCCTGCATCCCACAAGATATGCAAAAACAATGCAATAACTATGACTGTACACAAGGTTCCCGAAGTAAATATACTTGTGAAGGTAAAAAAAAAAAAAAAAAATCTATATCATGAAATGTTTTTTTTTTTTCATTCTGTTTGTCACATTTTTGAGTAAACTCTGTGGTTTCCGTGCCGGAGAAACCTAACATACTTGAAATCAGGTACTTTGCAGTGCAGTATAGTAAAGATGTATTTATTTATCTTTCTCGTGCCAGGGCGTTGGATCTGCATCTACAGTCAAAAATGTGTACTGAGACAGCGACATGAAATTGGTGTTTTTTTCTCGTGGTTTAACATCCAGCCAGTAGAGATCCAGAATGAAAGGCATTTATTTTGATGATTTAGCAGCAAAAACCACTAACTTCACCTCCCTGACTCGGTATGTTTTTGACGGTATCCCTTTCTCTCATTTATTTCCAGTTTGTTTTTAAATGGATTGAGCTACGTGGGTGTACCATCAGTATTGCATGAGGTTCACATGTTGACATTGAGCGTGCCAGGTTTTGAAGTCGTTTTGTTTATATCAGGTTAAGTATCATATCACATTCTGACAGAGTAGCTATTTTTATTTAGTGTACATATGATTAAAGTCAGTATTTCTTGAACAGCAGTGGAGGGGTATTTGGAAGGTGATTTTGCATATCTTGTGTCTTATGGGCTCTCAGTTCATTTTTTGATTCTTAACCCTGAGATGGACAGAGCTCATGTTTATATGATTGTCGAAAGTTGAGAGAAATAGCAAACTACAGTTTTTTTTACTCCAGTTTAGACAGGCGTCACTACTTCTTTGCTTATGTCTCTTGTCTTTAACTTCTATATTTTCCTCATCTGACATATGGAGGATGAAATGTGGGAATAATTTGCATGAAATGGACCAAATTACCCATAATCAGTAGTTTTCTACAAAAATATTGGTGGATAACATTGGACAGACAAACGCGCAGGCAGGAGCTACATAGTACATACTTCTTCTACTTCAAATCCACATGTTAAACTGCAGCTGTTGCCCAATTCCATACCACACACTGATTGTGAGTCTGTTATTTGTATTTAGTGTGTTCACACTGATGTGACAAAATTGGGGGACTCACAAGATTAGAAGAGGAATAGGAATACTCGAAATAGGAGTGATACTACATTTCCCATAATTCAACAAATAACATCTCTCCTATAGACCCTCCCTGGGGAGGGAGGGTTGGCACAGGCTTAGTACGCTTTACTTGATACAGTTCCAGAAAGTTGTCAGAACACAACTAATCTTTGTGAAGTTGAAATGTTAGTGCCATCTTAAAGTCACAATTCAATAAACATTGAACGGCTAGAATAAAATGGAGAAGTATGCTGATATCTTGTATACCAACTGCAAAAACATATAGTATAAAGACTGGTATAAAGTATACTGTACACTAGTGTGAAGTATGGAACTGTATTGTTAAATACTTATGTTAAGTATTTAACTTATGTTAAATGTATTTAACTTATGTTAAGTATTTAACAGCAGACATTTTGACTACTTAGCAGGAAGTGCAAAGATGTTACTCCCTAACTTTAATCATGGCTCATTTCCATTCTAATGTGCCAGTAAACCATCAGGCACCAAGCCAGTGTAATGCTGTGGAATGGAATGTAGCCGTTATTGATAATATTAGCTACACCTGTGTTTTGCAAGTCTATTGTTTGTGTTTACGTACCTGTGGTCTCTGCCTCACCATAGTTTGTTCGTAGCCAATGTATCAGGCCGATAAGCTGCAGCGGTGACTGCTGCCTCCCTGGCTCTCCACCTACAGCTAGTTCAACTAAAACCACGCCCCCTCTGCCATTCATATTCAAGTCATTTCTTCAAGTGAAAGCAAAGACAGAGCGAGAACAGATGGATGACAATCTAGTTGACGGTTGATAACAATGGGAATCAGTGGGTGTTTGGTCTGAGTAAGAATGTTGGCATTGCAGAAGATTTTATTTCATCATGTTTGAATTTCAGAGTCGTCTTAAGTTCTCACATGGTGAAATATATATTCACGTAATGCTTTATGTGCATGGGTTTCTCTCTAGGGATTTAAAGTATTGGTCCTATGTGAATGATAATATCTTTTGTCTCACCATTAGCCAATGATTGTATATTTTTATATACCATATACCATTCTATAGCAAGACATATATGAATATATACTATTTAATCACCAGAATGTTAGAGTAAGGAAAAGGCAGGACACTTATTTGGGAATGTAGTTGTTGACATATTGGTTATGAAAATGTGTTATTAAGGCCTACTGACTGAGTGTCAGTATGAATTTCTTGAACAAAGTCCCACTTTATTGACTGTATTTTTGACCAAAAGGAACCAGCAGGGAATAACGTAGTTATATCTACTGAAGAAGAAACATTGTATGTTTGAGCCGATGGCATACACACGATGGGCGTTTCACAACAGGCTTGGATGATTCCCACGATTATGTTGCTTTTAAATCCATTAAAATATGGCTCAATCAAATCTATCCATGACCAGTGCTTTGAGTCCAGAACCCGGAGGCTCTTTGATCAGCTTTTAAAGACAATAGGGCAGGGAAATGAAAACTGTTCACTTGCCAAATTTCACAATTTGACATCTGCCATAAGCCACAGAGAGATCTCAAATGTAACATGCGTTTGCGTATGTTTTTCTTTTTTTCGTGCAGTGCACCGACAGACATTAACCTACCAGCAACCTCTCAGAGTCTGGACATTTTCTTACTGTAGCACGGAGACACATGTCTCTCTTTCACTAGTCCTATATAGTGACACACACGTATACACTGTACACTTTTTCAAATGCATTATTTAAGCTATTAAAGACATCTAACCAAAAATAAAAATCCACCCATCAAGAACTAGATCTCTCTTTGAGCCATGAAAATCATGTAGCTTCTATTTTTTTCTTCCAAGAAAGGAATCAGAGGACTTGGAACTACATCAGCGTAGAGAAATTCTCACTGACTGCAGGCAGCGGAGTAAAGAAGTTCATCTGCTGGCCGACTAAATCATTTTATGTGTTTATGCAGCAATGAAAAACAATGTGTTGGATTAAGAGAAAATGTTACCAGATTTTTTTTTGTGGCAGATTTGATCTAAAATTGTTAAATTTATATTCTGCATCTCAACAGGGACAATGATGAAAACTCAAAAAATGTTTTATGTTTGCGTGGAAGAGCTGCTGTACATCAGTATTAAGAAACGATGTCATCCAACATGCTTTAACAAAAATAGTATTTTACACGCATATACTATTTCAAAGGTATTAGAGTTGTGTGTTTATCCTAAACAACACACAGATATGTGTTACTAATCGATTTATCAGAGAGAGTGAGGCTGGAAAGCAGGACTGTTAGCGTTATTCTCAGATTTCCTCATGTGGATCTACCATCATTGCAACAGATGTACGTTATATTTTCTTGTAAACAGAAGTGTTTGTTGATCATTGTTTGATCCTGACAGAAATATTTTAAGAGGACTATTTTCAATATAGATTTTATTTTCCTTTTTTTCTAGGTAGAATCTAATTAAATCTAATTAAAAATTTGAATTCCCATTTCTGGAGAAACAAGAGAGGATGGTCTCTTTGTTTTTCTGCTGTAAAGAAGATATTTTGAAGCCAATGCTGATGAACACGTTGGGAAATAGAACAGAAAGTGAAAGATGGAATATATTATAAAATACAACTTTATATTGCAAGTGTTTTCTATTTTAAATATGATATATAGAAAAACACAATCTAAATTAAGAGATATTAAATGATGATTTGGTGCTGAACTTTGCAGAGAATCAAAAGAAATCTTGTTTTTTGAGGGAAAATGCCCAGGTCAGGTTGAGAGGTGCCATACTCTACCGTGCTGTACCTCTCTGTACTGGAACCAGACATTAGGTTTATAAATCATTATCGATACGTTTCCTTCATGTAAAAATTTGCCTTTGTCTGTTTGTTGCCAGTGCAAAAACAGGGTTTTAGGGAGCACATGCATTGGGATTACAATGATCTAATTACAGGATTAGCGTGACAGTGGTGCATTTCATGAAATAAAAGTAACACGTTATATAGAATTTATACACCTGATGGATTACTCTTGATTAATTATTAAGAAATTAGGCATCAGGCATCAATTTACAGCCTTTAAATAATTTGAAGTAATTGTCTGGAGGCAAACTTATTCCAGTGTCACAAAGTTTTAAAACCATGATCAGTACTTAAAGAATCCTAACCAACCCTCTGCATATTGTGCTGCACTGGCTCATAGTAACACTCAAACACTCAGAAACGCATGTAAAGTCTTCACCCATCAGTCTCAGGACGGTGGTGAGGAACCAACATATGACTCATTAACAACCCTTCTCCGTTCTCCTGGGGCTGGTGAGCCCCAAAATGAACCAAATAGATGAGAATTGATGATAAAGATTTAGAAATAACATGTTAGATAGTTATCTATAACTCACCTGTTGTGTAGCAGCACCTACAGCAGCACCCTTGTGTGAACATTTAGGACGACTGTTAGTATTGTAAAGTATCACTTGTTCCATCTCTTACTGTTATTCACTTAATGATAAATCATAAAGGAGATCAATGTTTGCACATATTACAATATCACAAGTCTCGACAAAGATGTTGCTCTTTGTGTTTCACTTTTTTGGAGAATGCTGCACCCACGGCCTGTTGATTGGATTGGAGAGGAGTTTTCTCTACCAGCTACTGCTTCTAACAGTGACTTTCTTCAGGACACAACTTCAGCTAAACTCTCAGCTCTAGAGGCGTGGCAGCAGCTTTACCAGGCAGACTTTGTCAGTGGTTCTGGTGTTAAAACAGCTGGTCCTCGGTAGAACCATGAATGTCTCTGCCGCCCTGCATCTGCTACTTTACTCACAAAGAGCTACTTGACACTGCACCATTGAATGATAATGATTTCATCCCTCGAATGTAGGACGCAGTGATGCTCATACTTACATATCTGAAAAGGCCACATTAAGTAAGTTAGATTTTGGCTACTGCTTTATGTTTAGATAGTTTCCTATTTTTTTTAGCAGCCCTTAGTGGAAGAAAAGGTTGGACATTTTAGCCAGCTATCTCAGTTTTAACCACCACTGACATAAAAGATCTGACTTGACCTCTTTGCCCATACATAGGATCTCTACAAACCTTGATTCCACGTGGTTTCATCTTGCTAAGAAAGCCACATTTGACCACAGAGTTAAAAACCAACAGGTCTTGTATGCCTGTGAGCGTAAATGCAGCTTTAATGAATGACTTGGCCCATCGGAGAGCATCGGCAGTGTCATGTACATTATCAGTGTTTTCTTCCGTGTTTTTTTCTTGCTGGTGTGGAAACGCCTCTTTAACAGCATGCAGGCGTTAACTAAATGTATTGTTATCCAGGTGGGGTGATCCCGGCCTTTTGCCACCCTGACAATTCAGTGGCAGGGGATCCACAGCTGCATATACAGTAGTGTTTAACGAAAGCTTTTCTGTTCCTTATTTACTAGGTAACTGTCAGGGCTGTGTTGCTCTGTTCTCCACTGGTCAGTAGTGTCTTATGATCTCGTTCATAGTCTTAGTTCACTACTCATGCAACGTGTTAAAGGGCCTTTGACAGGATTGAGCTGTTTGTTTGTTTTTGTTCCTTTCTGTCGGAGAGAAGTCCATAATAAATCCTCAAGTTCATTTTGTATGGAGAGGTGTTCACACAGAGACCAATTTGTTGTAATATTTGTAGTGACGCTACTGTTAAATGTAGTATTTAATAACAGCACTATTTATGGTCAAAAAAATGAACTAGAGTGTGTTATTGTACTTGCGGTAGCTTTGGAGGAAGGTGGCCATTTTGTAACTGAGTTCTTTAACATAAGCCACTCCCCCTCGACTGTGAGGGATTTCATTGGTTCTGAGGTTGCTAAATGACACTGGCCCAACATCATTTGGTTTCCTCAGTTACCATTTGTCTCCATGGTGACGACTGCATGGTCTCACAGTTGACACACCCTTTTGTTTTCTTCTTCTTCTTCTTCTCTTTCTTTTTTCTAAAGGAGAGTTCTTGATTTTATTTTGTTCATTCATTTCATTTTAGATTTTAGAAAGGGAAAGAATACAAATCAAATAAATCAGAATATTAATTCAATCACTTTTTCTACTCCTATTTTCAATAAAAAGTCAAACGAAAAACCAAACAAAAAGTTGATTTGTAAATAAGTAATGTACAGTTTGTATCTGTAACTTGTCAGTCTGTCATTGGTGACAGAGTCTGTCTTGCTTATAACGCACGCTACCAGTAAATAAAAAAAGGAAAAAGTATATTTAGACTGTATGGTCCCTTGAAAGCAAGTTTTAAATTAATATCTGATGTATATTCCTGTAACATTGCATTTTTATCTGAGGAATGATGTTATTAAAAAATTGCAAATAAATTGCATTTCCTACAGCTGTGTTTTTCACTTTTCCTCACACAATATCGACGCTGGGCCGTCCAAGTGTCTTTTAACATAAATCAATCTATACATAAAGGTGTGCTTCACTGTCCTTACCTGAGAAAATCCACCCTAAAAACATGATATTTTGTAGTCACACAATTATTGCTCATAGAACCATTGGGGTGATTTTGCAGGTTACGTGTGTTTAAAATCCATTAATTTAATTTAATTTTCAAAAGCTGTAATAAAAAATAAACCTGCTGTGCTACGTTACATTTTAGGATACAGAAATCCCCTTGTAGAAAGCTTTGAGGCAAATGTGCGCATATAAATTAAATTGACTACATGAAACTTCATTAAGATCAGTCATCACTCACAGTGCCATCAGTTTATTAATGCAATAAGCTACCAAATTTACACCATCATTATCCGAGTTTTATTAGTGGATTGATCTACCAGCATATACTCTGAACGCTCTCAAATAAAACTTTGAACTAAGCGCTTGTTGAGCCACAGAATCCATCCTGAAACCCATCAGTGTCTCTAACGGTGACTGGCTCAAAGTTTTTATTTGAGCCTGCATATTTCAAGGTAAGAAAAGTCCTCCTGTGCTGTGTTTAGCTCAAAGGCTCACAGGTACTGTATGTTATAAACTCACACACAACCCAAAACTGTTAACAGGCTTTCTCAAATTATTTATTTGGGATTAATGAGTTTAAAGTTTTAATAGCTATATTTCTTATTATTTAATGTCTATATAATTGGAGGAATTGCAAATCCTTTATTTTCCAACTGCTGCTAGTTTTAAAAATATATAACAAATAACTCAACTTTTTTAATGAACATGACTGTCTAGGCACAAATAAAGTTACTTTTAGTTTTAGACAAGTTTTCAGAAACCTTGAAAAGGTGAACCGACGACACTGACAGCTGCACATTACGTGTCAGGTTTATGAGTCGCCAAGTGTCTTTTCAGATTCCCCTGCTGGGAGAACTCTCTCTCGCAGTTCGGACACTTGAAGGGTTTCACCCCGTTGTGGCTGAGCGTGTGTCTCTTCAGGCAGTTCAGTGTGAGGAAGCGCTTCGGGCACTCCGAGCACAGGTACGGACGCTCCCCCGTGTGAGAGCGCGTGTGCACGTTGAGGTGGCTCTTGCTGGAGAAGCCCTTCCCGCAGCGGGTGCAGGTGTACGGCATCTCGCCCGTGTGAGACCGAGTGTGCAGCAGCAGCTCCCCGGACGACAGAAACGACTTCCCGCACGTGGTGCACAAGAAATTCTTCTCCCCTCTGTGCATCTGCATGTGTCTTGTGATGCCCGTTTTGCTGAAGCCTTTCCCGCAGATCGTGCACAGGTTGGTGGGGCCTTCGTGCAGGCGTTCGTGCTGCTTGAGCGAATAGTTGCACAGGAATCCCTTGTTGCAGTGGCTGCAGATGAATATCCGTCCCCTCTTGTGGAGTCTCTGGTGCTGATAATAACCTGACGGGCTGGTGAATCCCTTCTCGCATTGGCTGCAGTGGTACGGGAAGCTGTGGAGCTTCATGTGAGTCTTCAGTTGATTTGGATGTTCAAAAATCTTTTCACACTTCAGGCATTTGGGTTCTTCCTCTGTGATGTTTTTGTTCACAGGTCGCGTGCTCAGAAACCTTTTGTCTTCCCCCGTCGGCTCTCTCCGTCTACGTCGCTCCTTGTTTTCCAAGTTGTCCTTCTTCCGCTTACGTTCCCGCTTTTTTTCAACACCGTCTTTTTGTTTGCGTTTCCACTGTTTCTCCGACTTGCCCCCTTCTTTCTTCTTTTCACCTTTCAAGTCTTTCCTTTTCTGCGGAGTCTTTGCTCTGGCTTTTTTCACAGCGAGCTTTTTCTCTACGGTTGTGCGGTGCTCACTCTGGATGTGCTCCTGGACCGTTCTCTTTGTGCGGTGAGCGAACGAACACTGAGGGCAGATGAATAAACGGGACAGATGACCTAGAAACAGCATTAAAGACAGCAAGTTAGTAAAAGGAAAAAAAAGATTCTGGACCTATTCCGGTCTTCTGCTGCAGCTGATTTTGTCTGACCTGATTCCCTTTTCGGCAACCAATTGTCTGCAGTGATGTCTGAGCTTTGACTCGAGTCTTCTTCTAAATCTTCCAAGGCCAGGGTCTCTTCTTCATTGTCATAATCATCGTTCTCACTGTAAGACTCAGTGAACCTCGCCCCTCCCGTCTGAGCAGGGTGGGCCAGAGTGAACAAAATGATATCTTCCTCACTGCTGGGAGGAGCTGTAGTGGAGAAAGAGGCATTTAACATTTTACACATTAGTCACTTGTCCTGATGCACAACTGTGTCCCTCTCGTCTTTTCTATTATACTTACCAGAGCTGAGAGTCCCCGACTGTCTGTGACACAGCAGCAGAGTCTTCAGGACAAAGGGTTCAGACAGATGCTGTCCAAATTCTTCTGCCACGGATGTGGTGTCAGTGAGCCATGCTGCTGTCTGAGACACAGAGAACACCACAGAGATGCAGGTTGACATTGTTTGATGTTGTGGCACTAAATTCTCTTTGTTTTAGATGAGAAATAACACAGCGACCAACAGATCGCCTTCTGATTTCACACATTTCAAACCAAAAAACAAGAATCAATGCGGGTGCACAATTCATCAAGTAAAATGTGAAATTAGTGTTTAATAATGATCGAGTTTGGCCTCATTGAAACATTTCATTTTATTTAAAATGCCTGTTACAATCCAAAAAGGACATGTAAGTAAAACCCTGCTGATGATTCAGGAATAATAATGTAACAGTGAGGGGTGCACTGCTAAATGTCGCAACCGTATTATTTTTCTGATTGTATATTGATGTTTTTTGTCTTACATGACAGTTTAGTTTAGAAACGTGTGACCTGATGTTAAGAGTACCTGCTGCAGGTCTGGTACGGGCAGAAGCTGCTCCAGCCTGGACAGGAACTCTGACACCAGCTGCTCCAGTCTTTGGTCATAGTTAGAGCCGTAGTGTGTAGGAAAAACTTCCTACAGAAACAACCAGAGCTTTGGATTTAAATCAAAGATCAACACATCGTTGCTGTCAATGGCTAGTGAATCTTTAGATTTTATAAGCCACTGTGACTAAAAAGAAGCTCATAGATGTCCTTAAAAAACATTGAATTTTTCTCATTTGTCATAATAAAAGAGGTCTGTGTCACTTCCCTTGATTAAGAGACATGTATTTCTCACAGATATACTCACTTGGAAGAAGAACTCCTTTTCAAAAGGAACATTCAGAAGGTTCTGCACCAGGCTTGAAAAGTTGGTGTAAGAGGTCTTCAGTATATCCCCACTGGCCTGTCAAGAAGTGGACAACAATAAAGTTGAGAAAGGTTTCAACTACTCTGCGTTTCCATTTTAATTTGGTATTTACCTTGTGCTTTCAGCAGTTACAACAGTAATGAAATTACAGATAATTCGTTTGGGTACATCCTGGATTTCTAGATGTATGTGTGCCATCTATGTTTTGCTTATGGAGCAGCTCTGAACTTCCTTTAAAACCCCACCATCTGATCAGTGGAGCTCAGTTCAGCGCTGCAGGCGTGGATTTTATCCAGGTGGCTCTGAATGGTCTGCAGGTTGGCGACGCCATCGCCACGACACAGCTCCAGAACCAGCTGCAACCGTGCAAAGAAAGTGTCTGAGAAATGTTTGCATTGTAAGTTGCACCAAATAATTGGTTCAAACACGACCACACAGGAAAACATCAAGTCTACATGAATTAAAAGAGGTGGCTCCCGGTTCAGAGTAATTCCTCACCCTTGCTCTCAGGCCCAAGATGAGCTGAGCTCTCTTACAGGGACTCAGAAGCTCTGGGACCATCTCTGTCGCCAAACTGATGAAGTCCACCATCTTGTCATACTGCATCACACTGTGCTGCTGTACTACTTGCCACATGAAAGCAGACATAAGTCTCACTGGAGGCACAAGGAGATGTAAGGAGGCCAGAGGAAGAGGGGGACCTGCAAATTACATTTGAGCCAAGCGTACTGGAATGAATGAATAACGTACATTTTATCTACAGATGCTCAAATAACCATTTACAGGCGGTTTTACCACAACTCTTTATTCAGAGGATTAGCTAACGTTAGCTTAATAGCCGCATTAATAACTGTAATACTTGGTAAAACGACTGGCTGCGTATACTAACTGGTGACTAGTTAAATAACCACACAAACCTTTGCTTTCCCACGCCATTTCTTATTTTAAAAACGTTTAAACATTTAACAAGATACCACTTCTGCATTCATTTTACAGAGCGACTCACATAACTTCCGGTTAAAACGGATGTTGTGAAAACTGTAAAAGTTGTCATTACCTTCAAAATAAAAGCCGAAACGTCAAATGATATTCTATTCAAAGCAAATGTGTATGTGCTGCAGTTATACGTGAAAATATAGAAAACAATGGGAGAGGAGGTAAATTATCCATGTGTACATTTGGTTGCGTGTGCATACTGGAAAATAGCACTTTTTGCCAGGAGATGGCGTAGATTCGTCACTGTTTTTGTTATCCTTGGCCGTTCACCCCTTAGTTTATTCATTTGCACAGGGAAATATATTAATATAAATATAAATAATTTATAATATAAATATAGGGATTAATCCACCCGATACAGCAATAGATCTATCTTTGTGAAGCTTTGGGGGTATTTTTTAAAGCAGCTTTAATGTAAATGGTCACTCTTCTCACTTGAAAATTAAATAAAAGCTCAATAATTGTTATCAGGAAAATAGTCGAAATCTGTGCCACTTTTTGAAACTGTTGACTCTGCATGCAATAGACTGACAATCAGCCAGTCAGAGTAGTGTTAGATTAGACACGGTAAAGCCAAACCCTTAAATGTAAATGCACAAATTACGAAACTAAGATCAGCACTTTAATAGCAAACAAAAGCACACACCTTTCACTTAATAAAAATGATTTAGCTGAATATGTGCCTTTTTAAAATCCATGGTCCTCTGCTTCAGGTTGTATGCTATCGTATGATCGCCGGTAAAGAGACACAATGGTAACACACCTAGCTTCTACACGCCCAGTCTGCGCTTGTCAGGCATCGACGGCTGCAGCTTACAACTTCCCACCACCACTGTACGTGTCGGCTCAAGTGTTAGAAGAAAATCTGCTCCTCGTCACCATTATGCGGTCCAGCCTTTAGTTCTTCTCACGGAAACGTGTTTATTCACACAGCTGAAAGCTAACTTGTGCGCAAACTTGGATCAACGCGCTTGGATAGCTTTTATCTTTATTGTCGCGATGGAAGGAAGACGCAAAGGCGCACCTGGATCAGACGATGACTACACCTTCGTCAGTCCTGTTGTCAAGTATCTACTGTTCATATTTAATTTAATATTTTGGGTAAGTGTTTTTTTATGCTGTTAAATTCAATGGGTCAGAAAGATCTCAAAGCGTGGTGACCTTTATTAATCATAATGTTTCTTGGCAGACTAGAATTGCTCTCCTGTAGCTTATAATAAACTTTTTGTTAATAACAGAATAAGAGTCAAAGAATTCGGGATTTCAGGTTCCAACAATGTGTCCTTCTTCCGTTTAACCTACAAGTGTGTAGATTTTGTCTGCTGACAGCTGAAGCACCCTTTGCTTTATTTGAGCTTGTTGCTTATTAACTTTGGTGTTTAACAAAAAGTGAAATAGTGTCCAGGAAAGCAGAGAAGAGAAGCTAACATACAAAGCTGACACACACACACACACACACACACACACACACACACCAGGTGTTTGCTGATCAGGCATTGGACAAGTTTTTAATCTTACTTTGCAAATACTCTGTAAGTACCCTGTTCTTACAGAGGAGGTAGTACTTTGGACATTCTGTACTCTGTGAGAATTCTGAAAGTACTGAAAACACCTACAATCAGTAAACGAAACTGCTGTGGTTTTGTTTCAGGCCAGTTCCTTTCATGACATACAAACTAAACTTTATTTGTTCATATGTTGATGGGACCATGCACATATCTGTTTGTTGACTCGGGGAAAACCTACTGTGTGGCAGATTTCCAAAAAGCGCTGGTAAACACAGCATGTGATTACATTGATTGTGTTATTAGCTATACACGGTCTGACTCCCACAATAAGATGTTAATAATAATTACAATTACTGTACAACTTTAGACTTTAAAAGTGCATTATTTAGTTAAAGGTAACAGCAAAGCTCAGCAGTGAGCTGTAAACAAACCAAAGTACATAACAGCAGGTTTCAGGGTCAGGTGCTCAGGGACTGTAATATAGGGAGTTTTCTGATTTACAACATTTGAAAGCAGTTCTATTGTTGCAGATTAAACTCGGGGTTTAGTGGAGTGTGAGAAAACTTTCTGGTTAAGCAAAAATGCTGTAGAAAGAAAAAGAGAACTAAAATCAGTTTAAACATACAATCTATTAAGGACATGCACACACAAGAAATTACAGGTGTTTTCAGTTTTCAGGACTGGTTATTTACATGCTAAATCATAATGTCTATAGAGCTATTCTTTATCCATTCCTTTCTACATTTTCAGCAATGTCTTGTAAACAAACCTGTAAGAGTGTGTCAGACGTTTTTTAAACTGTGAATATAACTTCTGGCCATGTAGAAACAGGATAAGGCCGTGTAAAAACTTGAAGCTCTTCAACATGGAATGTGTTGTTGCCTTTTCTGCTGCCTCTGGCTACAGTCAGCCCTGACACACCAAACATTAGTGCAAATGCATGGTTCATTTCTAGTCTAGATTGTCTATAGTCTTTGGAAATGTCATGGAAAATCAGTATTTTGTTGTTAATTGTTAATCCTGTTTGGTGAATTGGTACAAAGATTATTAACCAAATAAGTGAATCTGTTATGTAACAAACGTAAGAATGTGATTTTGTTTTAGATGTAGCATAACATTTCACACAACTGCAGACTTATACTTTATCGCAAAAAGAATTTGATTCATGTCTGATTTTTTCACTGTGAGACCAAACCTTTACTAAAAGGGGCAGACAAATCTAGCTTTGCCCTTCCGCCCCAAGAAGGTGCAGTGTCTGTGGTAACTGGAACCATTTCATTCAGGGTGGGGAGCATGTTTTTCAGGGCTCCCTATTATTCTATTGAGGCCGAGAGAGGAGTGCTGAGTGAAAGGGTCTTTATTTTTTTGTGAAAGGTGCAGATTGCTGCCAGGTCGATTTAGTCAAATGGAAAGAGAGTGAATGGTAGAATCTCCTTATCTACATTTCTAATGAAAATGTTGTGGTACTGTAGTTTAACACTGATTTCACCTGGAACATTGGGCACTCCTAGAGTGCATGTTTTGGAAAAATTATCTTTTATTCTATCAGCACAGCCTTATCTTTGACTCATATTAGTTCCTGATTAAGGGTTCTTGTAAATGATGCCAATCCCTGGACAAGTATGAACAGATAAATAGTTCTTCACCCACTGTGATGTTTGGTTTTGTTATATTTTGAAATGCACTAACTGTAAAGAAATCTTTTTTTCTCTGTGTTCTCCACAGATAATCTCCCTGGTGATGGTGGCAATCGGCGTATACGCCCGCATGATGAAACATGCAGGTAGGCGATCCTTCTTTGACAGAGCATACAATCTTCATTCATGTTTTTGTGAAGTGTAAGACACTGTAAACAACACAGTGGGGAAACTGCATCCAAATCTGTGTTAATAAATGTATTTCTAACATTATACATGCTGTGACAGAGCTAGAGAAAGACGCTTGAAAAAACATTTACATAAATGTTTCCTGTTACAGTTTGAGAGGAACTATTCTGTCTTCTTCTTCTTCTTCTTCTTCTCCTCAGAGGCAGCTCTGGCGTGTCTGTCAGTGGACCCCGCTATGATGCTGATGGTCATTGGGGTCCTCATGTTCATCCTCACCTTCTGTGGCTGTGTGGGCTCCCTGCGAGAAAACATCTGCCTTCTGCAGACAGTAAATTTTGAGTTTTTAATGTCTTTGTCTTTAATGACTTTAATGTCTTCTCTAAAGACATTAAATTAAAGATTTATTTTGTTTGTTGGTTTTCAGACCGACAGTAAAGTTGATGAGTTAATGGTGTCAGATTCAAGCTCAGTCAACATGAGATGCAAGATCATCTCAACAGCATTAGAATAAGCTCAATATAAAACAGGGTTAGTGCAGGGATGAAAAAGGAATGGGTGAGCTTATGCAGTTTTATAGTCAAATGAATATTTAGTTGACAAGCTTTGTACAATGTCTTTCGACTGTAAGCTCTTAGGTTTTTTTCTTTTCACTGCATGTTTTCTCCAAGTATAGGAGATAACAAGTAACAGCTGAGTTTGCATGGAGACGCAGGATCTCATGGAATCTGTCCTTCAAACAATTAATCCCAAACAGATTCATTTGTGTGTTGTAACCATCTCTCTCTCTCTGTCTCCTCCTCGCAGTTCTGTATCTGTCTGACAGTGATCTTCCTGCTCCAGCTGGTTGCTGGCATCCTGGGCTTCATCTTCTCTGATAGGGTAATTAAGCAATATGGAGGATTTTTTATTGGAATAATGTAAGCATGCGTGTATATTTGTAGAACTGAACTGAATTATATTATAATTATTATAATTACAGTACTTGCATAGCGTTTTAAAACGTATCAGTGATTGATTGATTGGTTGATTAAACAACACTGATTTTTTAAAAAGCATTTATAGAAGTGGTCTAGATGCATTATAGAATATAAGATATATAATTGATATATAGTCATCTGTGAGACAAAAACTTACAAAACTTACTTCACATATTAAACTGGTTAATACATCTGTCTTATTCATTCCACTAACTACAACATATAAATATTCTGTGTATTCATGATAAATCTTTTTTTCATACTCTGCCAAGGCTCGGAATAAAGTGACTGAGGTGATCAATAATGCCATTGTCCACTACAGAGATGACATTGATCTGCAAAACCTCATTGACTTCGGTCAGAAAGAGGTAAGGATGTAGTCTAAATACAGACGTTATACTTACCTACATGCATTTCATTAGAAATACCAGGGTAGTAGACACCTTAACGAAGTTTGTGTAGCTATATACACACAGATATCTGACGTGTCTTCTAATCTCTTCCCTCTCAAATGTTCGTATGCATCCTCAGTTTGGCTGCTGTGGTGGTGTGACGTACACTGACTGGTCCCACAACATGTACTTCAACTGCAACACAGACAACCCCAGCAGAGAACGCTGTTCTGTCCCCTTCTCCTGCTGTATCATGTCCAATAACACGGTCACCTTCTTTACAGCACCCTGCTTAGAGCTTTTTGGTTTTTGATGTTTTTTACCTGTGAGTATGTATTTATTTATTTGTCTTTTAACTGTTTGTGTACTTGAGCAGAATGTTCTCAACACCATGTGTGGCCAGGGCATGCAGGATTTAAAGTTCCTTGAAGCTGGAGACCACATCTACACCAATGGCTGCATAGACAAACTGGTGAACTGGATCCACAGTAACCTGTTCATACTGGGAGGCATCGCCCTGGGACTGGCCATACCACAGGTGGGATAAACACACCAACACACACACACACTGCTTAAGAGTAGAGATAAATTGTTATAGCCGGTTTGTGTTTTCTATTCTGCAGCTGGTTGGCATCCTCCTGTCTCAGATTTTAATCAACCAGATCAAAGACCAGATCGAGCTCCAGAACTACAATCTCAAGCACCGCTCTGACCCGTGGAGCTGACCCAGGCCGGATCAGGCCAGATTCTGATGAACGACACCAAAAAACACAGTGACACCAGCAGGTGGTGGTGGGAAAAACATAAATGAAAGTTCAGTTCAGAAATAAAACTGTTAAAACCACCTCATCAAACTGTAAATATGTCATCTCTGCCTGGATTGAGCTTTCTGCATAATTTCTCTTGGACATAAAAATGCATGTGCTTTCAAATACTTGACATGGAAGTGGTAGTCACTACACACAAAGGAAACAGATGGAGAAATAGGACTCTGTCGCCACCTTCTGGACATAGACCATGATTGAATGTACCAAACGTTATACAGTAGTTAGTAAAACCCAAGCAGAGGTAGGGGGGTCTTTTTTAATAATTTCTTTTTTTTCCAAAGACGCCAAACAGGAGTGGGAGTTAATGCATATCTATGTATTTTTTGTATAAACTGTATCCATGTGTCTGCAAATGTTAACTAATTGAAAAAGGAATTGCATTTTTTAACATACATTTGTAGACATTTTTTAAAAATGTCAGACCGAACGTCTTGTGCGTGCTCAGTAATGTTGCTCATGGCTGCTAGCGTCTGTGAGATGCATCTTGATGTGCTTGATGTTGTTTTTCATGAAACCATATCCCATCTGGCATATGGTTTTGTATACTTTTAAATGTGTTTAAAAGTATTTACCTCTGGGCCACAGAAATGCCTTGTACCCCTGTTATACAAACAGAAAAGTATGACAGTATAATAAACCTTTTTTTCAACACATTTTTAAGGTGTTTCATTTGACATTTAACTGTAAAGATAATGTTTGCATCAGTGGTCTGACTCCATAATAACATGGGTTGCTTGGTTGTCCTGGCGAGACCTCACACTGCACATGAGGTCATTTCCTCCTCACAACTGAACCAGCTGACAACCTGCATGGCTGCAGAGCTTTTTAGGTGTATGTTTCAGTATGCTGCCATTATAAGTAAATGTTTGCCAAACCACATAGGCTCTGTACACAGTTTGTGTTCTGTACAGATGTGGTGGCTGATCTATTCTCAATCCTGTATGCATCATTTGAATCCCACTCTCCTCCTTTTGTAATACTTTTCAACAAAAATACAAAAGGAGTGGGGAATTCCCAATCCCCCACTATAGAAAACAGTTGTGGGAACGCCTGAGGTTCTGTACTGTTTTGTTGATTGGACCAAGTTTGTATTTTGTGACCAATCAGTGAGTAGACAGCAGCTGGGGTTCTCTGACTGAGGAGAAACCAAGATTTACTATGACCTAAAACTTTACTTTTGTCCTTGATACATTACCAGTTGGTCAGTTGGTTTAGTAGTTTTTGTGTCTGTGAAAAATCCTCCCAAACTGTAAATTTCAGTATTTAACCTCTTTGTATCATGTGATAATTTGAAACAAATCTTCTAGGTTCTTTCAAGTGAAGACCTGTGATTTGACTGGAGACCCAGCAAAGCTATGGCGAAGGGTCTAATGTAACTGTGAAAAAGTGTAAACCAACACAGCCTCTCATCTCCACCTCGTTTCTCTGCCTGGCAAATGAAAACCTGAGTTGTGAGACATTCCCAGCCTGAAACCTGATGCCTGTAATCTTCTGGAGCAAAAAACGGCCCTGCATGTTTAACAGCCTTTGACGCAAGTCCACAATCTAAACATAGCATTTTTTTATGTTAGTTTAAAGCTGTAGTAACTCCCCTCACTCTGATTTTCCCTTGAGTGCGTAACCAAACTATTTTATCACTAATGTGATGGCACAAAGGAGTGAAAAAACATTTAATGCAGCAGAGGTGTGTTATGTTATCATTTAGTAAAAGCAATGAGTAGCAATGAGCACAAGTTGAGTATAATGAAAAAGTGACAGTTCTAACAGCAGCTTGTGGCTCAGTAGCAGCCTCCCACTATAGTGACTGTGTTTTGGTGTGTGTGTGTGTGTGTGTGTGTGTGTGTGTGTGTGTGTGTGTGTGTGAGTGAGAGTGAGTGTGTGTTGGCCCAGGCTCCAGCGCTGCTCTGTGTGTGGTCCCCGGTTTTTGCCTCTGACTCACACAGGCGGCCATGTTGCTGTGGATTTCAAGGAGGCCCAGACAGACACACACACACACACACACAGAGAGAAAGAGAGAGACAGAAAGAGAGAGAGAGAGAGAGAGAGAGAGAGAGGAGGGAGCAGAATTAACCCAGATTTACTCTCAACACCAGGGGCGAAACAAAGCATCTTGCAGCCATGCAAATACCACAAGTGCACTGTCCAATTAATGCGATAACAACAGCACCAGGGCTGTGATTGGACCAGTTTGTAATGTTTTTTTGTGGTATCTTGGCATAATCAAGAACATTCAAATAAACTTTATTTTATCAGCGTAAAATAATATGACTCTTTGTGTTTTAAGGCAAACAATCACCAATATACAGTGAAAAAAGGCATTCATAAATGTAAAACAAAATCCTCTTACATGTGTTTGATAGTATGTCTGATGTTCACCATGTATTTTCACAAGAAAGTCTTATGCAACCCTTAACAGACATCCCTGTGCAGGAAGGAGGATGAAGTGAGTTCACTCTTCACTACATACTTACATAACTATCTCCAGAAACATCAGTGCAGATGACGCCACATGTGGCTGTATTATGGTATTGTTTATTATTGTAAAACATGTGTGCATCACATATACTGCCCGCACTTTAATATAATTTGAAATACATATGTTTATGTATATTGTATTCACACATATCCCTATAATTATATCACATGTTACACACATTTTATGGAGTAAAAGTATTAGACTTCTGGATTTCTTTATAATATATAATATAATATATTATAATAATTATATTATTGTATTATATAATAATTCATTTACATAGTCTGAGGTATATTGTAATGTAGATAATGTATATTTCTCTTTAATGTCTTCTTCTATTTCTATTTATTTCATTCAAATACTTATCCATCTGTTTTGCTGTCTCCTGAGCAGCTGTAGCATGTGATGTGATTTTTTTCATTTTATTCAAAGATGATGAAAAGCTCACAATTCATCAGCAACAGCCCAATTTTGAGTGCACATACATTTTAAATAGATATGTATGCTAGTGGCTGCTGCATCATAGCCACTGTATATTGTTTTGGTAGATCAATAGATCTCAAAAGGTCTGCAAACCACCTGGGGTCCTTAATGGGTTTCATAAAACTGAGAAACATTTCAGCTTTACTCCTTACATGTTTTATAAGACCCTACAGGTGTAAGATTCAAACTACAAATGTCTTCTCATATAACAGTGAACCTATCGGACAGGGGTCTGTGTTGTTCTGGGGGTCCTTGAGATGGGGAACTTTGAGAAGGCCTGCCATAAGGCACATTCTTCCACTTGCAGAGGGGGGATGGGAGGGGAGGTTTTGTTGCCCTGGCTCTCCCCCACCATGTGCATACCAGAGACAACAAAAAACAACAACCAGACACTGAGCTGCAACTCAGGAACACAACACAGCCTCAGGAAGCTCTCATCAGACACCTCACCCGGAGAAAAATCACTGCTTGAGACATGTAGAGAGATATGGGATAATGTATCATCAGATTTTTCTGCCAGCATAAAAAGGGGGGCTACGGAAAAGGGGGTGGTGCATCTGAGGTAGAGATCCTATTACAGAGATCCAGACTTTTTCATGGCAAGTTTTTTGGAAGTGGGGGGAGGGCGAATCTACAACTTCCTCGGCCTGATGTCTTTTTCAAATCCAGCTTTAAGTGCTTCCAATGAACACTTTATATGGTTTTAAGTTGATGGTGCGTTTTGTCTTTCGTTGAGGGCAGTTGTTTTAGAGCTGTTGGAGTTTGGATAATGAAGGAATCCAGGAGGATACAGGAAGGATCGGACGAGAAGTGCAGGATAAAAAAAGTTTGGGAGGACTGCGAGAAAACTTTGAAGCGCCCCGCAGATTTCCCTCACCATCACGCCGCGTTTGGAAACGTGTTCGAAATCGAATGAAGCAAACTTCATCCTCGGGTGCCTTGGGCAACGGGATCATTGGAGCGCTAGACGTCAAAGTGGCCTAATCTTGAGTTTTACACAGTTGAATCTCTCTCCCAAGATGTCTTCCCAGGGCTGGAGCCCCATTGTTGGATTTTACGGGATGCTTTGCGTCTGGGCTGCCTGGCTCTCGGGCTCCGGGGCAGCGTTGTCTCCAAACGGCACGATGTTCGAGGACAACTGCAAGAAAACCACAACTTGCGAGGCACTGAAATACAACACATGTCTGGGATCGCCATTACCGTACACACATACTTCCCTGGTCCTGGCGGAGGACTCCAGCACCCAAGAAGAGGCTTTTGAGAAGCTGACCATGTGGTCCGGTGAGATTTAATGGGTCCACGTAAAAGCTCAAATGTTTATATTAGAGCCCGTGGATTGTGGGAAGAAGCGTTAAAATTATCCTATAAAAAAATAATTAAAGATATAATATTATAATTTGAAACTGGTTGTAATCGTAGAGATGGGATACAGTGTACAATAGAAGATTACATGCCCCAAAATAGTGTACTATAAACACCTATAGGGTTATCATGAATATTAACATGACTGACTAATAAATAAAGTGATAATTAAGAACTATCATTTTACTGTAAACTATTTATGGGGAGCTTGTGATGAACTCAGTATTAGGCCATTAAAACATTTCACATCAAAAAACATGAAGAATTTATATGCTTGAAATGTGTAGGGGTTAAATAATAAATAAATATATACATAAAAAAGCAGTGGGATCAATTTAATAATAGCGATGTTAACTGGTGTGATAATGGGCTGTGATGAGAAGTCTTAAATATTCAGGGTTAGAATTGGGAAGAGAGCCTCAACAGGAAATGAAGGGTTAAAAGCCACTATAGACAACAAAGGGAGTCACTCATAGGTGTTAACCAGCAAACAATAGGAGAGACTCTCTAATAAAAGGTTTTTAGATATTCAGCAAGAGGACTTTCACATTCATAAGAACTCACTAATGACCTGTCAGACCCAGGTCGCTGCCTCACAGGTGTCAAGGGCCCCCACATTTGATGACACATTGCGTTAAGGAGCCTCCTTTGTGTTGTTGGATGCGGTTTATTCTGGCTCCTGTGGAACTTACAGCAGATCAGGCACAGAGCTTCAACTTTGCTCATGTTTAAGCTGAGAAATGTTTGTTATGCATAGAACATTAGTTATAAAGTAAGAGTTGTTGTAAACATTGTTATTCTACACACACAAAATGCCCTGGTGTGTCACAACTGGAAACCTCAGAGATGCATTTTAGTTGCTCATATTTCATATTCCAAACATTGTACAATGTAGAATCTTCGCATTCTGTCTTGTGTTTTTATGACAATTGTCATTCAAAACAGGGCAGCAACTATAAATTATTCTCCTCATCAATTAATCAACAGATTGTCTCCTTGATTAATAAGTTTGTCTATAAAATGTCAGAAAATGCTGATTACAATGTGACGTCTTTAAATTGCTTGCTGTGTGTTTGACCAACAGTCAAAATCTACCATAGTTTGACAAAGAACAGTAACAAATCCACATATTTTAGCAGCTGGAATCAGCAAATGTTTGGCTTTCTTTGCTGATTAGTTGTCGATCAGTTTTGTGTTAATTGATTGATCGATGAATCGACTAATCTAGTTTAAAAATTGCTGACACAGTTACTTCAGTGATGTGAATGAAGACAATCACAGTCTAAGTTTATTTATGTGTATGTGCACATCTCCAACTTCCATGTATAGGAAATTGTTAGCATATTGATTATAATGATCACCATCAGTCTGATCGATGTAGCCCGTATCTTGTTGTATGTCTGTCCTAGGTTTGCGGAATGCTCCTCGCTGTTGGTCAGTCATCCAGCCTTTGCTCTGTGCCGTCTACATGCCCAAATGTGAGAACGGCCGGGTTGAGCTGCCCAGCCAGAGCCTGTGTTTGGCTACACGGCAGCCATGTAGCATCGTGGACCAAGAGAGAGGCTGGCCCACCTTCCTCAAATGTGACCAATTCCCTGTGGGCTGTTCGGTAAGCAATGTTATGTAATGCTGCTACAATCTGAATGTCGCACATCCTCAGTTCAGATTGTATTCACATTTATATTGCACTCACTTTGCACAGCTCTTCTTTTTATTATTATTGTACATTTTCTATTTAGTGGTTTTATTAAATTTTTTCTGTATATATCAGTTCTTGTGGCACTCACGCACCAAAACAAATTCCTAGTATTTGTAAACCTACTTGGCAATAAATCTGATTCTGATTCTGGTACTTCATTGATCACCAAAGGCAAAGTGTTTTTTCACAGCAGGTCAGAGGTCAGGGCCAACTAGAAAGCAGCCACCTTAGATTTTCTAGCAGGGCTAGGGGGCTATGGAGATATATTACTGTACGTATTACCGGCTTGCTAAAGTTGAATTAGAAGCTCACCTTTCCCCTCTCGTCCCCTGTGTGCAGAACGAGGTGCAGAAGCTGAAGTTCAACACGTCAGGCCAGTGTGAAGCTCCCCTGGTGAAGACAGACATTCAGTCCAGTTGGTACAAGGATGTGGAGGGCTGCGGGATCCAGTGTGACAACCCTCTGTTCACAGAGGAGGAGCACAATGACATGCACGCCTACATCGCTTACTTTGGCACCATCACCCTCCTCTGCACCTTCTTCACCCTGGTGAGACATTACTACAGTCCCCATAATTCCACGTGTTGTCTTTTTAGCAAGGATCACAAGGTCAAGGGATTTCGCTTTTTATGATTTAAAAGGGAAACGTTCATATACCGGATATATTTCACTTTACGGCCCTCTTCTCTGACTTTCAAAATGTCCTCCATATCAGGCCACATTTCTTGCCGACTGGAAGAACTCCAACCGCTACCCAGCTGTCATCCTCTTCTACATCAACGCCTGTTTCTTCGTGGGCAGCATCGGCTGGCTGGCCCAGTTCCTGGATGGAGCACGCGACGAGATTGTCTGTAAGAGCGACAACACCATGCGACTTGGGGAGCCCTCGTAAGTGAATATATCCAACCTATCGGTCATGAGATTAGATTATGTGAAGATTACATTCAGCTTTTGCCATTGCACAGTACAGGTAGACAATTGATAGAAAAAGGCAGTGAAGTGCAAAGTAATGTGCACGTGTAGAATAAACAGTAAGGGGTGGATATGAATACACTAACATATACAGTATGAACTATAAGATGTACTGTGCAGGTACAAGTACTGCAATACAGTGAGACATATACAGAATAAACTGTTCACGGTGTGATAGGAATATGGTGTATACACATATATACAGTAGTTTGGGTATTGAAAGAATATAGAGTACACAGAGAGGGTCTTAGTGCTCAAGTGATGTTCCCTGACCGGGAATCAAACCGAGGCTACCACCAGGAATGTGTCACCGTAGCTTATCTGGATTATGTTTGATCACCATCACATCTTATCAAATAACCTGTGTTCATGTGTTTGTTAACAATAGCGAGACAAAAAAGGGCACGAATAAAGAAATTCCTACATAAAAATCACATTCATGTTGTGCCGTTCCCTACAGGTCTTCAGAGACGCTGTCCTGTGTCACCATCTTCATCATCGTGTACTACTCCCTGATGTCGGGCGTGATTTGGTTCGTCATGCTGACCTATGCCTGGCACACGTCCTTCAAAGCCCTGGGCACCACCCACCAGCCGCTCTCTGGCAGAACCTCCTACTTCCACATGGTCACCTGGTCTGTCCCCTTCGTCCTCACTGTGGCCATCCTGGCTATTGCTGAGGTGTGTAGGGAGCCATTCAGTACTCCGAGACTGAAAAATGTTTTATAGTCATGAGAAAAGATGGTCTCACTATCACTTTCTCTGTTGTGTGGTGCTCCACAGGTGGATGGAGACTCTGTGAGTGGGATCTGTTTTGTGGGCTACAAAAACTACAGATACCGCGCTGGGTTTGTGCTGGCTCCCATCGGAGTGGTGCTTGTTATCGGAGGCTACTTCCTCATTCGGGGTGAGTGACTTAAAAACCAGGGACACATTCATAGCAAAATCATAGTTTGGGGATTTCAGTCAAATAGCTCAGTCCAAATCTTTCGAGCTATGTGAAACTCGGCAAGTGCTCCCCAACTTCATCTCCACAACAGCAACTGATTCAGTACATTTCTCTTTTTAGGTGTCATGACTTTGTTTTCCATCAAGAGTAACCACCCAGGACTTCTGAGTGAGAAAGCAGCCAGCAAAATCAACGAGACAATGCTGAGACTTGGTATGTCCGCTTGACACCACGCTGGTGGCTTGAGAAATAGTGTGAGAGTAAAAAAAACCCAATGAGAACAATGTGAACACTTTGTAATGGATCATCATTCTAAACTTTTCTCTCACTGAGCAACACAGAGAGACTGTTGCATGCTTTTATAACTATCAGGCCAGACAAATGTGGTGCTTTCTTTTCTGGTGAACCCCAAAAATACAATCAATCAGCTACAATTAATTCTGAACTCTGCTAGAAGTAGAATAAGCTGGAACAGCCTTCCAGAGGATCTGAGAGGAGCTGATAATATTGAGCTTTTTAATCGCAAACTAAAAACCCATCTATTAATCTGGCTTTTATAATTTATGCTTATTTTGCTTGTCATTATTTTAATTTTATTCTGTTTCTATTTTATTATTATGTTGCTGATTAATGATATTTATTTGTTTCTATGATAATTTTTTCTAAAAGGTTTC
>JAVQJL010101048.1:0-16859 GCA_036024295.1 Nannoperca obscura | reverse complement strand
GCACACCTGTGCAATAATCATGCTGTCTAATCAGCATCTTGATATGCCACACCCGTGAGGTAGATGGATGATCTCGGCAAAGGAGAAGTTCTCACTAACACGAATTTAGACAATTTTGTGATCAATATTTGAAAGAAATAGCCCTTTTGTGTACATAGAAAACGTTTTAGCTCTTTGAGTTCAGCTCATGTGAAATTGGAGCAAAAACAAAAGTGTTGCGTTTATATTTTTGTTCAGTGTAATAATATATAGTTTTATAATTTAAAATCCCATAGGATACATATGGTTATCAGGTGTCATATATTCCATGTGCTTCAGGAACATGGTGGTGGCTATGAAGGAGCTGTCCATCAGAGGAGACTTCAGGACCACGGTTGAATACCTCATTAAGATACTAGAGACGGAAAGCTTCCGAAACAATGACATCGACACTGGCTGGCTGGATCATCTCATTGCAGAGAAAGTGCAGGTAGGAGGCTGCAGACCTTATAAGTCATTACACACAGAGGTACTTTGTCACTGACCTGGTGCCTAGTTTCTTTGTTTCATGAAGCCATGTGCTCTTCACAGGCGGAGAGACCAGATACCATGCTTGGTATTGTTTGTGGGGCTTTGCATGTTGCTGACGCGAGCTTCCAAAAGAGCATGTCTGACTACCTACATTCACTGGAAAGGTCAGTATACACAGTCGCTTCTTACTGTTACTGTCTCACTACAATTCGTACTGTGTGTTTATATAATTTGACTTTATAAAAACATTCTGCTGCATCTGTAGAGGCCAAGTACTGCCTGCAGCCAGCCTCCTTAACTCCGTCAACGTGGACCTAATATATGAAGGAGTCAAGTTCTGCCTCAAGGTATCTGCTTTGTTCCCTTCACATTGTTCCTTCAGAATCACAATCAGAACATTTTTAATAGTCTCGCAGTGGAGAAATTACATATTTCAATATGTTACCTTTTTTTTAAACAATATATTGTCACCACTGCCGCCTGCAGGTGGCTCGCCAGTCGCCAACAACTTATGTCATCATGATGAACGGCTCCAACATCGAGATAGATGTTCACAGGCTGAGTGATGGAGGCCTCCTGCTGTCCTATGATGGCAGCAGCCACACCACCTACATGAAGGAGGAAGTGGACAGGCAAGAGCTCTTGAATCTGCACATCTTGATTCATCAGTTTGCTTGTTTTGTTTGTTTTACTCATTCTTTCTGAATGATTTCATCCCCCACAGCTACCGCATCACGGTTGGCAACAAGACTTGTGTATTTGAGAAGGAGAAGGATCCTACGGTGCTAAGGTCGCCCTCTGCTGGTAAACTCCTGCAGTACTTGATTGAGGATGGGGGCCACGTTTGTGCAGGAGAGACATATGCAGAGATTGAGGTGAATTTTACAGATTTTTGGTAATTTGATTTCTGTCTTTTTGTATTTTTATTGACTTGTTTGTGTCGTGGTTTCAGGTGATGAAGATGGTGATGACTTTGACTGTGCAGCAGTCCGGTTGTATCCACTTTGTCAAGAGACCTGGAGCTGTTCTGGAGCCTGGCTGCGTGGTGGCACATATAAACCTGGATGACCCCAGCAGTATACACTGGGTAAGTGAATGAAAAATCACAACTTACAGAGCATAACTGCTCTCTTAATTGTGCCTTATAATTTATACCACTTTATACCACCATTACATATTCTGATGTTCAACTGTCAAATTAGCCATTTTGGTACATTTTAGCCTGAGTTTGTCCAGATTTACTTAAAATATTATATTACAAGTTGGTTGCTTAAGCTCTGGTTGGTAAACAATATTTCTATCATCCGTGTCCCACGTTTAAACGTGTTTGCTGTTAGTTGCAGGTAATAATGGAATCCTTTCCCCTCCTGTCGTAGGTGGAGCTTAACTCTGCCATACTGCCACCCCAGCAACCACTGCCCATAGTTGGGGAAAAGCTTCACCAGGTGTTTCACAGTGTGCTGGAAAACTTGGGCAAAGTCATGGATGGCTACTGCCTTGAAGAGCCCTACTTCACCAGCAAGGTACATGGCAGGCCTTGTGCCACTGCAGAGTCTTAAATTAAACCATCAGTTTTGTTAATTATATGTGTGTGTTCATGCCTGCAGCTGAAACAGTGGGTGGCTACCCTGATGAAGACTTTAAGGGACCCCTCGCTGCCACTGTTGGAACTCCAGGAGATCATGACGAGCGTGGCGGGTCGCATTCCTCCTGGTGTGGAGAAAGATATCCGTAAAGTCATGGCCCAGTACGCAAGCAACATCACCTCTGTCCTCTGCCAGTTCCCCAGCCAAAGGGTGAGAGATGCTCGGTGACACACTGCTGGTTGCAGCTGTGCCTTTGTTGTCAAGATGATATGATGATGTGTGTTTGCTTTTGTTTATTTCAGATTGCAAATGTTCTAGACAGCCATGCAGCAACTCTGCAGAGGAAGGCTGACCGAGAGGTCTTCTTCATGAACACTCAGAGTATTGTTCAGCTGGTACAGAGGTTAGTTTTTGTCTTTTTTGTCAGATGCAGATTGTACAGCAGTAATACATAACACATAAGATGATATTGGTATTGAATATGTCTGGTCCAGGTACCGCAGTGGAATTCGTGGTTATATGAAGTCTGTGGTTCTCGATCTGCTGAAGCGTTACCTGCAAGTAGAGATGCAGTTTCAGCAAGGTGACATTAATACACTAAACATTTTCATTTTCTTTCATCTTAACTGTGGGTCGTTTGTCACAGCTAACATAATTTTACTCTTGTTCTCACAAACAGCTCACTATGACAAGTGTGTTATCAACCTCAGAGAGCAACACAAACCCGACATGAGTCCCGTGCTGGAGTATATCTTCTCTCATGCCCAGGTCTCCAAGAAGAACGTCCTAGTCACGATGCTCATAGTAAGGCGCTCATCAACCTCAACACTGGCATGCATAAATTAAACAATCCTCCAACACTTAAGTTGTAGTGAAAAACACTTTGTGCACTGTGTAGGACCAACTGTGTGGAAGAGATTCCACGCTAGCAGACGAGCTGATGGTCATCTTGAACGAGCTCACGCAGCTCAGCAAGATGGAGAACTCAAAGGTGGCCTTGAGAGCCAGACAGGTAACATCTAAGACCGCCTGTGCCTCAGTTTAACAAGAATATATAGTTTAATCAAAGTAATCTGGCAGACAGGACACCTTGAGACCATCAGTCTTCAAGTCTTTAAGAAATGATGCTCAGGTTATTCTGTCTGTATTGACTTAATATTATATTTGTCAATGTGTCGTAGGTCTTGATTGCTTCTCATTTACCATCATACGAACTGAGGCACAACCAGGTGGAGTCCATCTTCCTGTCAGCCATTGACATGTACGGACACCAGTTTTGTCCAGAAAACTTGAAGGTTAGCCTTGTGTGGAGACAGTTCATTGTAATCATCTATTGTCAGCGGCTGGAATATTAAATGATTGTTTTTTTTTTCTTTTGCACAGAAACTCATTCTCTCTGAAACCTCCATTTTTGATGTTTTGCCCAATTTCTTCTATCACTCCAATCAAGTTGTCTGCATGGCTGCCTTGGAGGTACAGTCAGCAGATTCACACTCAGGAGTTTCTTTCTTATATATTTGTATTTCCTAATGACCGTGTTGACTTCCAGGTGTATGTGCGCAGAGCTTACATCGCCTATGAGCTAAACAGCATCCAGCATCACCAGCTGCAGGATGGAACGTGCGCTGTAGACTTCCAGTTCATGCTGCCATCATCACATCCAAACAGGTAACACGTTTCCTTCACTAAACTGCGCTGCAAAGGCTCTTTAGCCACAGATGAACAACACATTGTTGCCTAATTATTGAACTACTGGTGAATCACTGCCAATTCCAAAATGTGACAGATATTGTCTCAACACAGCAGCAGAGGCTGAGATGTTGTCTCTCTGTTCTGTTGAGACCATCCACTGATCCAGTGTGATTTTATTAAACCAAATAAACAGACTTTTTACAGAAACACTTTGTGTCTGTTTATAAAGAAATCCTTCAGCCCTAACCAGTCTTCTCTATAACACTGGCCTGATGGATCAATAAAGATACATCGATAAACTGCTGCTGTCACTGCTTATGGCTAACTTTGAATGCAGAATTGTTTCACCCACTGAACATTAATGTGAATGTGCACATGTCTTGTAAAGAGCCTTAATCTAACCATAATGCCTTGAGGTAGAGGTACAGTTTGATCATCCACTGCTGATATTCACCTGTCAATCATCTTATTTCAGAGGGAGCAGCCCTACTCTGAACAGGTAGAGTACAGCTCCTCCCAACCAGACAAACCACCTGATTGTGTGTATGTCTCACAGCAAAGCATGTCAAATGCACTGTGTTGCTTTTTTCCCCCCTTCTGTCCTGTGAAACCAGAAACATTTGCTTTTGGACTTCTCTAACAAGTCCTTTTTAATTCACTTTTTAGCTGAGCTTCTGCTTCTTTCAACTGTCAAAGCAATACTGAGCTTTTTGAGAGGTACATCTCTTATTTCATCCTTGTTCCTCTTAAAAACGTCAAGCCTGCTGACTGCTGCCGAATGGGGAGCCTGAATTCTCCAGCATCAGATTGTGATTCTTGATTTGCAGCTCTCAGTCAGATACAGTAACAAATGCTCTTGATAATAACAATTCATAAACTCTTTCAATTCCATACATGAAATGTACCTATCAACTCTATGTAATTATGATTGGATATGAGGGTGGTCATACAAGGTTGCTTTAATTTCTTTTTGTACGAATTTTCATACTTTTGGCTGTTCAGTGTTTTTTCTAAAGCAAACCCTCTCTATGTGATCATTCAGTGGTCCTGTCTCGCTGTCATTGTCTGTCTCATTTTCAGGGTTCCTATGCCAATGAATGGGGGAATGAGGCGGCAGAGCAGTGACCTCTTCATGGAGGGAGCCTTGTCTCCACCATGCCAGCGAATGGGTGCCATGGTGGCTCTCCAGTGTTTTGACGACTTCAAAAGGTCACTTTAAAGTTTCTCTCCGATTTATTGATGGCAAAGATATGTGAATAAAACCTAAAGATAGGTTATTGCATGTTTCTGTTTCCTTTGCAGGAATTTTGATGAAGTTCTCTCCAGCTTTGCAGAGCCACTCTTGGAGAGTGCTCCGTTCTCAGAGTCCTGCTCCAGTCTCTATGAGGAGGAGAACTTCAAGGTGAGCGCTGTGGGTAGACTGGCTTATCAATAAATAAGGCTGTTTTCATTTCACCAATTTCTCTTCCATCTCCTACAGAATACAAGGGACAACCCAATCCACATCATTAATGTGTCCATAAAAACAGCGGACACAGAAGATGACGATGCCCTGGTTACAGCCTTCACTGCCTTTGCTCAGTCAAAGGTCAGCTGCCTTCTTAACACTCGACTGATTGTTTCAGGTTTTTGTTACTGAATCGAAAATGATGGGTTATTTATTTATTTTTACAGAAAGCTGTCCTCTTTGAGTATGGAATCAGGAGAATCACATTTTTGATTGTGAAGAAGGTAATTAAACAACACTCAACAAGCACACTATTTTCATTAGACACACTTTCATATGTATTATATATTATTCTTTGAAGGTAGTACTCCTCAGTATTAAGTAAGTGAAACACATTTACTCTGAAAATACTCTTGCTTGGTATCTCATTATTATTATTATTTTTACCATTTCAACAGAGAGAATTTCCCAAGTTCTTCACTTTCAGAGCGAGGGATGGGGTAAGTCTTTCTTAATAGAATTTAATAGATCTTTTAATTGTAGAATATGTGATCAGATTGCAGTTAGTTCAGTGGTTTTCAAACTGGAGGTGGGGGGCTGCTGTGAACAATGTTTCCATTGTCAAGTTACATCAATTTTACTACCGACAACCATAAAAAC
Organism: Nannoperca obscura; assembly: GCA_036024295.1. NCBI lineage: Eukaryota > Metazoa > Chordata > Actinopteri > Centrarchiformes > Percichthyidae > Nannoperca > Nannoperca obscura. The sequence continues at coordinate 10,964 of JAVQJL010101048.1, read as the reverse complement.
ACCGCTAGCACAAACAAGTTTGTGACAGGACTACCAAGTAAACGCGAAACAGACGGCAAATTAACATCAAACGCCAAAAGCGCGTCACTGAGTTAGTTACTGAGCTGATGTTCTGCTACCTGAGGAGATGATGACTCATCCAATCTTCACCTCTCCTCAGTTCCAAGAGGATCGTATTTATCGTAATCTGGAGCCAGCTTTAGCTTTTCAGCTGGAGCTCAACCGCATGAGGAACTTTGACCTGACAGCCGTTCCCTGTGCCAACCACAAGATGCACCTCTACCTCGGTGCTGCTCGTGTGCAGCAGGGGGCTGAAGTCACAGACTACCGCTTCTTCATACGAGCTATTATCCGCCACTCAGATCTCATCACAAAGGTAAGCAGAGCAACAGGAAAGTACAACTTATTTTTCTTTTAAAAAATAGATATCATTGGTGCGTGTTGTGTTTTTTAGAGTGACTGTTTTCCCAAGGTGAAAGGTTTATACTTGCCTGATTGAAGAACATGTTGGTGATATTTGGTTTGTGGTAATTTTTAAATATCATTTCATACCCAACCAGGAAGCCTCATTTGAATACCTTCAAAATGAGGGAGAACGTCTTCTGTTGGAGGCCATGGATGAGTTGGAGGTGGCCTTCAGTAACACCAGTGTCCGCACAGACTGCAACCACATCTTCCTAAACTTTGTCCCGACTGTCATTATGGACCCCTCTAAAGTCAGTGTCCAGCACATATATGCACATTTATACAGACTTCAGAATTTACTTTTTAAAATACTTGTCCTCTTCTTGGGACCCCCAGATAGAGGAGTCTGTTCGCTCCATGGTGATGCGCTACGGCAGCCGTCTTTGGAAGCTGCGGGTCCTGCAGGCTGAGCTGAAGATCAACATCCGTCTTACACCAACTGGAAATGCCATTCCGATCCGCCTGTTTCTCACTAATGAGTCTGGCTATTACTTGGACATCAGTCTGTACAAGGAGGTCACCGACCCCAGTTCTGGACAGGTGAGGACAGTAGACTGAGGCACCCCTTTTCGAGCATTTTGTGAAATGAAATGTGAACCAAAAGATGTGGTTTGTTGCAGGGGGATTTGTTCTGTGTGGTTGTTTTATCACTAATTCTCCTGATCATGTTTTCCTTTTCAGATCATGTTCCAGTCATATGGAGATAAACAGGGTCCTCTGCATGGCATGCTGATCAACACTCCGTATGTGACCAAAGACCTGCTGCAGGCCAAGCGCTTCCAGGCTCAAACTCTGGGGACTACATACGTCTATGACTTCCCCGAGATGTTCAGACAGGTACCGCTGACTCACTGAATAAGGTTTATTTCTTTTTTGGGGTTCCTAAGGTGTCTCACTCGTACTGAAAATCTCCCTGTAGGCACTGTTTAAGCTGTGGGGTCCAGGGAACAAACAGCCTAAAGACGTGCTGATGTGCATCGAGCTGGTTCTGGACCCTCAAGGTCGACTTGTGCAAATGAACCGCCTGCCTGGAGACAATGATGTAAGATGCTTTTTAGAGCATTGTCAGATCATGCTTTTTATTAGAGCGATGATACTGATAACCGCTGTAACCGTTCTTCACCAGGTGGGAATGGTTGCCTTCAGGATGAAGATGAAGACTCCAGAGTACCCAGAGGGCAGAGATATCATTGTCATCTGTAATGACATCACTCATATGATCGGCTCATTTGGTCCTCAAGAGGACGAGCTGTTCCTCAGGGCGTCTGAATTGGCGCGTGCGGAGGGCATCCCACGTATTTATATTGCAGCCAACAGTGGAGCACGCATCGGCCTCGCTGAAGAGATCAAACACATGTTCCAGGTGGCCTGGATTGACCCTGCTGACCCCTACAAGGTGATCCGCGAAATATGTTTCTCCTCTTCCTTGCATCAGATGCTACTAGCAATGTGTCTGTGCGGTTTGACCTTTCTTAGTATATAAGTTATTTAATTTTCTCTGCAGGGTTTCAAGTACCTTTACCTGACACCGCAGGACTACACACGTATCAGCTCCACCAATGCTGTTTACTGTCACCATGTAGAGGAATCTGGAGAGTCCAGGTACAACAAGTCATTGGTTGTTTGTTCTCATTAAGTAGCAAATGTAGCTAATTAAAATATTTGGTACCCTTAAATTGTGTCTGTGGGATAACAGAGATTTGTTCTTTCTTCTTCTTCTTCTTCTTCTTCACTGTGCCCATCTGTTACAGGTACATCATCACTGATGTCATCGGGAAGGATGAAGGTCTTGGGGTTGAGAACCTGCGAGGTTCTGGCACCATTGCAGGAGAGTCCTCTCAGGCCTATGAGGAGATAATTACAATTAGTATGGTGAGAATGTGGATCAGATTTCTCAGAGTAAGAAGGGCCCATTAGATCCCCCAGGATGTTGAGTCACTTTTTGTACTGTTGCAGGTGACATGTCGCGCAATTGGAATCGGAGCCTATCTGGTCCGTTTGGGACAGAGAGTGATTCAGGTGGAAAACTCTCACATTATCCTGACTGGAGCAGGTGCTCTTAACAAGGTTTGTTGTTTTAATGAGTGTTACTGTAATAGATTAATAGACGATTAATGTCCATTAATGTCATTAAAATAAACTTTGTTATATTAGACCTGGTTGGTAAAGGTTTGCTTGTGAAACTGCCTGTTTGCCAGAAATGGGCTTTTCTGTGATGTTAAGGATGTTTTGCTAAGCATGGTATCTTCTGTGAATGTTGTAAGCAGTGGGATGGTGTGGAGAAATGATGTGCAATAATAAAGGCAAACAAAAGGGGGAAGGCAAATTGCAAGAATAACTTGGCAAAATATGCTGTAGACATGGCCAATCAAAACAGAGATTACTTTGTTAGTCTCCTTAAACACCTTCTTCTGTGGGCTTAATGGGTACCGTTGACTTTAGGCTATGGGTTGTTTCAAGACTAATTAAGCTTCAGTGTGAAGTAAACTTTTTAAAAAAATCGTCCCTGAACGTGATCATTGAAGTTTCTGTTCTTGTGCAGGTTTTGGGCAGAGAGGTCTATACTTCCAACAACCAGCTGGGAGGGATCCAGATCATGCACAATAATGGAGTCACACACAGCACTGTGCCAGATGACTTTGAGGGGGTCTTCACCATCCTCCAGTGGCTCTCCTATATGCCAAAGGTTTGTCTGAATGTGTGTGACTTTTAGGTCTATAAAAGTAACTGAACAACACCAGATCACTGACTTTAGTTCTCCTTCTCCTCACAGAACAAACACTCCCCTGTGCCTGTTATAGCAACTACAGATCCAGTGGACAGAGAGATAGAATATACTCCTACAAAAGCACCGTATGACCCGCGCTGGATGCTGGCTGGGAGACCTCACCCCAGTGAGTGTCAAGATGCGATTTCAACTCTGAAAGTGTTGTATTTCATTCATCAGTCCGGTTCATTTCCTTTCTGTCTGCACTTGTGTCATTAGCGGTGAGAGGTGCCTGGCAGAGTGGATTCTTTGACCACAACTCTTTCATGGAGATCATGGAGTCTTGGGCTCAGACAGTGGTAGTGGGCAGAGCACGGTAAATCTGTTTACACTCAGTGTACACACTTCCACACTAAATATTGTGTTTTAAATCTTACCCGTAAATCGACTAATAACTCTGTTGAATGAAAACAGGTTAGGAGGAATTCCCCTCGGTGTCATTGCTGTCGAAACACGCACAGTTGAGCTCACGATCCCGGCAGATCCAGCAAACCTGGATTCTGAATCTAAAGTGAGAATCTCACCACCATGTTTGTGGTTTAATCATATTAGATCACAGTATTTCACCTCAACCCATGCGTGCCTGTGTTCATGTCAGGTTCTACAGCAGGCTGGCCAGGTGTGGTTTCCAGATTCAGCCTTTAAAACAGCTCAGGCAATTTGTGACTTCAACCGTGAGCGTCTGCCTCTCATGGTGTTTGCCAACTGGAGGGGCTTCTCTGGTGGCATGAAGGGTACAGGACAAATGCTTAACTCTGCAGATAGACTTTGTTATATTTAAGAACTGTTGTTGTTAAGTAAAAAAAATCTGGTTTTGCCCATTTCACTCCCAGATATGTATGACCAGGTACTGAAGTTTGGGGCCTGCATTGTGAACGCCCTGCGTGGTTTCCATCAGCCAGTGCTCGTGTACATCCCACCACACGCTGAGCTGAGAGGAGGCTCATGGGTGGTGATAGACCCCACCATCAACCCACTGTGTATGGAGCTGTATGCAGACAGGGAGAGCAGGTACATGAAGAAATGTTTTTTTTTTTTTTTTACTCTATGGTGTTTCCAACCTAAGTAACAGGTGTGTATGAGAATAACCAGTTTCTGCATTGTTGTTGTCTCCCTGCTGCTGTTGTGCTCTCTATGTTCAGAGGTGGCGTGCTGGAGGCTGAGGGTACAGTGGAGATCAAATTCAGGAGGAAGGACCTGCTGAAGACCATGAGAAGACTAGATTCAGTCTATGCTAGTCTGGTTGAGCAGCTTGGTAAAGGCGATTTCTTTTTCACACAGCCACTTGCATTTATTCTTTGAATTGCAATGCGGCTGAGACGTTCATAACCTTACTGCCAAGTCTTTCACTCAAAGCACTTCTGTTTTTATCAGCTTCCCCAGAGTTGTCTGACAAACAGTGCCGAGAGCTGGAATCAAAGCTTAAAGCAAGGGAGGAATTCCTATTGCCCATCTACCACCAGGTGGCAGTGCAGTTTGTAGATCTCCATGACACCCCAGGCAGGATGCAGGAGAAGGGTGTCATCACTGTGAGTGAGCACTTCATGAACACTGATATTATGACAACATTAGATGCAGAAAATAAACGTGTATTTATTATTATTTATTTATTTATTTACTGGGCCCTTTGATACTCCTGACAGGATATTTTGGATTGGAAGAATGTGCGGACCTTCTTCTACTGGCGTCTGCGTCGCCTCCTGTTGGAGCAGGTTGTGAAGTGTGAGATTCTGCAGGCCAACAAGGACCTCAGCGACGGACACATGCAGTCCATGCTGCGACGCTGGTTTGTTGAAACAGAAGGAACAGTCAAGGTATGTTACGACAGTCGGAGAATACTGTCTCTGCTCATGCACTAAATGTAATGTGAACATTGTGAATTCATCTCTGTAAAGTAAAAAATATATCATTCTTTTAATTTTATGGGCATGGTACAATAGCTGTGTGACATAATACATTTTTAGTGAAGCAATGTTTGAACATTATCAACATACAGTAAGACTAAGAAGCTAATATCTAGTTGTTGCAGGTATAATTATCCAGTTTTTGCCTGTGTCCTGGCTGCTTTTTAGCACTTCATTGTTAAAACTGATCAGAGAGTTAAAGGTGCTTCTGTCTCCGTTTCCAGGCCTACCTCTGGGATAACAACCAAGCAGTAGTTGAGTGGCTTGAGAAGCATTTGTCCGAGGAGGATGGCACTCGGTCAGCCATCCGAGAGAACATCAAGTACCTGAAAAGAGAAAACACTTTGAAACACATCCGCAGGTATGCAGACACACACGCATAATGCATTTAGGACAAATAAATTACGAGATTCCTGTATCATCTTATGGTGTTATGCAAGTGGGCAGAAAACTGAAAGTCATATTTTCTTAATATGCAGAAATGACTAATGATTATACTGCAGACCAGCTTAGACCAATTTCCCTATCTCTGCATTTTCACTGCTTAAAATGATTCATCCCAGCATGTTTAATAGCTAATTTTGTGTTATAATTGTCCTCTTGTGTTCTAGCCTGGTGCAGGCCAACCCCGACGTAGCCATGGACTGCATTATCCACATGAGCCAGAATATCACTCCATCCCAGAGGGCCAAGCTCACGCATCTGCTCGCCACTATGGACAGCGCCAGCACCAGTTAAGATGAGGGGCTTTATCAGATTATATTATAGAACAAAGTTGTTATTATTATTATTATTAGTTGACTGTACTGTATAGTAAAGAGAAGGGTAAAGCTGACGGGGCAATTTCTTTGCAGTAACGCACACACGCACAAGGGGACTCAGTGATCACAAAACCACTACAGTGCTCTGCCTGTTGTAAACATTGCTGTTAAATGGTGTCTTTGCAGGAATGTCATAATCTGTTTCACTTCTGACTCTGACAAGAGAGAGAGTTTGTCTTTTACATTTGTGAGGTAAGCAGTCAGTCGTTTCCGCTGCTCAGTCCAGGAACTTTCTGGTTAACAAACTGATTGTAATGCACATTTCACTTGGCTGTATTTGTACACAAAGGTGTGTCAGTGTTAGATTCTGCCTCTGTGCAGTCTATTGAGGCCAGAGTTAGAGTACACAAGCTTCATGAAGTGGCAGACTTCGTATTTAGGTGCTCGTTATCATGTTCAGTTAAAGGTATTAAATAAAGAATTTGTTTTATAAATAAAGAATCTTTGAATGTAGCTCGATCAATTCTTCAGTTTTCAAATAAAAACAAATCACATTTCTCAGCCAGAAAATGGTGAAATCAATCAATTGTTTAATTTCTGCTTTGACAAACAATATGAAATGTATACCAGTGTTGTAATGCAGAAATGCAAATTAAGAAGCAGATGACGTTTTTTCTAATAAGCAGTTTCACGAGTGGAGTTGTGTTATTTCACTGTTGACGTTGGACTCAGTCGTCCATCCTTTCATTGTTTGTTTACGTGTATCTATGCTGTAGTGTTTTGTGTGCTAGGACAATGTTCTGAATGAATGGAGAGACTGTGACACTGTATGTGATACTTCTAAGCTTTTCTTTCATTTGTTTGTATATCTCCAATATAATGCAGTAATTCTCAGTAAGACTCAGGTTTCACGAAAGGTGGACAATAATTGCCAAAGTGGTCCCCCAAGTGATGGCTTCACTTGCCTTACCTCTGATCAAAACATCAGCCATGACATTTCATTCTGAATGTATATAAAATATTTCCTGTCTTGTATTGTACCATGGACTGTTTGTTAATAAATGTCATTGAGATGGGTTTTTTTCGGCAAAAGAAACGTCTTTTATTTACCCATTTGATTTTTATCATGATCAAGTTAAAGAACATAATTTACATCTGACTTTGAGACACGTTAATCACAGTGTGGAAAAGAATAATGTGTCAAATCTGGATCACTCAACGTGTTGGCACACTGGGTAAATACAGTCGAAAGAAAGCTTTTCTGTGGCGATAGCAATTTGAAACATTCAAATATATACAGCAAAAGATTGATAGAGTCATCACCTTCTCTAGCTGCCTTTTATAAATATAAATAAAACATCACAGCAATAATGTCTAGCACAATACAACAGACAAGAGGGGGGGAGCTACAGGATGGTAGGGCTTTAAAATGCAGAGTCAACAGTAGAAAAACTGGCGGATGCTAACTTACATCTCCAGAGTCTTTGAACTCGTACAGTCTTTGAGTTTTTGCTTGGCAAAGCTAGATATTTTAACTTGTACATACTTTTTATTACAGTCACCTCTTTATTCATCAGCAGTTTCAGTTGTTAATGAGGAGTGATCTTGTGGACTGTATGTGAAATGATTTTAAAACATCCTTCTCCAAGTAGTTCCCAGTTGACTGTAGGAAAGCAGTGGGATTTGTACTTTTAGTAGCACACAAAAAAACCAGAATTCAGACTTTGACATCAGACTTCTTCAGTTGGCGTCCACAGGTATCCAGAGATAGTTGGATGAATCAGGAAGACCGTTTGAGACAGTTTGGCTGCTTTATAACAGCGCGATGGGCTTACTGTTGGCTGGTGTGACCATATACTGGGAAGACAGGGGATCCTGGGAGGTGTAGGAGGTGTAGAGGCCAGTCACCTGCACATCTGACAACGGCAGGTTTGCTCCAGTGGAGACGAGAGGGAGGTTGGCTGTTCCCAAGTCACAGTCTGATAGTCGGAGGGGTGAGTTACTGAAGGTACCCAAGGCATCCAGGTTAAAGCTGTCGTCCTTCATTTCCTCCCACAGATTACCTAGGCAGATAGACAGAGAGGTTAGTTTACTGATGCAACGACACTACAATTATCTAGCAAACAAAAACAAAGCGGCCACTTAAAAACATTATTTACCTTGAAGGGCAAAGTCCATGATGCTAGGGTCCAGTGCATCCACCTCTGTGTGTGTATCACCATGCACACTGTAGAAATCCTCTGGCGGCTTGCTCGAATGCTGGGTGAGTGGACTGTGGGAAAGGTCAGGGACTGTGTGAAGGGGAGGTGTCTGGGCTGGGGCAGGGGACATGGGGCCCAGGCGAGCCTGAGCCTGGAGCTGGGCCTGAAGCTGGTGGTGCTGGTGCATGGGTAAACAGGGCAGGGACAGCGTGACAATAGACTGAGACTGCATCTGGGCTGGGACGGGCAGCGGGAGGCCAGTTGGACAGCTGGGCAGCCGGGTCATGCCCGACTCTAAAGCTTTACGTCTGCAGTTCTCCGGGCGGTCTGTGATCAGTTTGTCCAACTCATCTGCAGGGAAAAAAAGACAGATTATCAGGTTAATGACATTGCCCGTTTTGGATGACTCATTGTCTGGCTGGGCAGTAGACATTTTACATTCAGCCAAATACATTTCTGACCAGGGTTAGCCATGCTGCGGCGGATGGCTGGGAGGTCCTTGCGTTTCCACTTCTGCATCTCTTCCTCCATCTTGTCAATTTTGGCTGGGTTCAGTGCCCATAGACAGCCCTTACGGGACGAGTTGCTCGTCTTGTTTTCCACTTTCTCAAAGCATTTGTTTAAGGACAGATTGTGTCTGACTGAGTTCTTCCATCCATCAGGTGCAGTCTGCAGGGAGACATTTATTGTATAATCAGTCACAGTCTTTATCTGCGTGCACCTTCTTTTTTCAGTCATTTTCTGTAATGAGAATAGAGTATCATACCTTGAAATAAGGAAAGTGTTCCTTCATAAAGCTATAGATCTCACTGACTGGGAGGCTGCCAGTTTTGCTGTTCTTCAGAGCCATGGCAATCAAACAGCTGGGGAAAGAAAATCACCAGTAAAGAAAAGTAGGGAAGCAGGGAAGAGAAAATTCAGGGAGATTTGGTGATCATTATCATTTTGTTTAGCATACAAGTGAGGTCTTACCTGTAGGAATAGATTGGCTTGGGGAAAGACTTGGGCTGCAGCTCTTGTTCTTGTGGAGCCAGGCGAGGTTGTGTGAATAGACTTTGGTTGTTGAAGGAGACATTGCTATAAAGCCCACCATTCGAACACTACGCGATAAAGGAGAGAGTAATGAGGAACTTGACTACAGAGGTTCATGTAGGCAATCCACACAAGAAGCAAATCAGCAACAACAAAAAATAGTAGAGTAGAGTAAAAAAAGAGTATGGGCTGCAGGAATAAGCACAATCCCAATAATGAAGATTTAATAATAATACAAATGAAGGAATGAAAGAGAGGTCAGGACTCTTGGTGTCCCTGTTTAATTATTAGTGAAATCAGACTCTTTATTAGCTGAGAGTTTGATACCTGTTGTCCGGTTTGGGTTAGAGAGTACACCTGCTGGGGTGCAGGCTGGTAGACTGAGGTAGGGCACTGGTATCCCGGAGAGGGCAGCCCATTCATTGAGAATGGAGACATCTGTGAAACAGATACAGGTTTATTTGACAATCAATCCTATAAGCAGCATAAAACATACAGATTTTTTTCTTTTCTTGCAAAGTTATTAAACTCACACTTCCGCTGTGCGTGTTGATGATGCTGATTCCCAGAGGGCTGTGCTGCATGTTGCTCTGGAGGTGGAGCATGGAGCCTTGACCCGCTGTCATCGTCATGTTGTTCAGCTGAGCTGTGAGAGTGTTATTAGATTAAAGGAAAGTTCACTGAAAAATGTCATCAGATCTTTCTTTTGTACTTTTTGTTTGCACTTTTATCTGTTCATAAAATTCTTTATGTATCATAAAATTAAAGCGAGCAAAAGCTCATCACTCAAACCTCCCACCAAAACTATCCCAATTAATTAATCTCTCTCTGCGTTGCTGATGTAGAAAAAAAAACTGTGTTCATATCTGCGGAGGCCAGAAGTCCACAAGAATCCAGCAGTCCTGATTCCTCCAATCAGAGAGATGATGCAGTTTTTGAATGTTGAACTGTCCCTTCCCTGTCACCTCACCTGTCTGTTGTTCCAACAAGCTGCCCTGGGAGGGCCCGTTACTGTGGCCTCGGCTATCAGCCATCTGCTGTAGTCGGGGCACATCCACAGAGGTGAGCCATGACAGAGACTGCAGGTCCCCAGGGAGGTCCTCCTCCCTCAGCTGGGAGGGGTCCGTGGTCAGAAGCCTTCAAGAGAGGGGGGGGGGGGGTTAACGCATGTGAAATTTAAATCTAAACACTTGATAAAGCATTTTGTCCTTCAAAGTTAAAACCACTGTAATGATTCTGAATGTGAGGAAACAGGGATGAAAGCTGCCCAGTGAAGCCGTGTATTAGCCATCCAGGATTTACTATAAGAAGATTAACTACAAGGGTTATTAAGCAGTTTTAATCAACAATGAGGGAGTTAAACAAGCTTCACATTCAGAGTACATCATCTGTTGAGTTTTTTTTTTTTCTAGGGGTGATCTTTGTTTTCTTATAGTTTATACATGTCTGCTTTGCTGATGATGAATATACATTTGAAATGTGAAATAAATACAAAATAACAATAAAAAAATATAAAAAGAAAATTTCACACATAAGAATATTTTCCAACCCATAATTTTATAAAGGTTTTGCTATAAACTGGAGATTAAATGTGAACTTTCTGTTTAACCAGTGAACTGCCAATCAGCTTTCAGTCATTACGTCTTTTATGTGGCGAGCATCGAAGAGAAAGAAAGAAAAGAGAGGAATCCTCTTGAATCCTCTCCAGTCTTCTCTGCACACACACTTACTGTGCAAGGGTTTAGTAATTGGGGTCGCTATGACAACACATGCTATTCAGTTACTTTGTGTGTCTGTAGACAGTGTAGTCTGGGGGGGGGGGGGGGGGGGGGGG